>VJMY01000483.1:0-58193 GCA_009869795.1 Neelides sp. FZ-2019 | reverse complement strand
TATATATATATATATATATATATATGCCATATTGTGTATTTGAGGAGGAAAAGGTGAAAAAAATGTCCAGAGTTCACTTCTCTCGAAATTGAGAGAGTTGGAGAGGAGAGATCGACAGTTTGGTTGACTTCCACGGAAGTTAAAAGGAATTGTATATAAAGGCTTTTCTTATTCCTCGTCTGTGAGGTCGAGTGGAGTTTGGGTTTTCTCCCACTGTGTCCCTGATGCTCGACTTCCCTATCTTTCCCTTCACAATCCCATTTTATTTGGGGTTATTGAAGGAAAATGTGAGTTTGGAAGATATGGGTGTGAGAGAATCCCGCTGGACCAAACATCCCATTTTGAGAGACGAGAAAAAGTCTCAATCTCGAGAGACGGCTTTTTAAAAGTAAAAAAACCTTTAATATTAAAACTTGACATTTCTTGTATAAAAAAACATGCGAACAATGAGAGAATTCCAAATTCATCTTTTACAATATGAATGAAAAAAAATTTTGGAAAATAAATTTGCAAACTTATAATGACTAGAATCATTCTTACAGTTTAAATCCGGCTAAACTTAGCTAGTAAAATCCTTATTTACCTTTTCACAATTATTAATCAGTTGTCAAAATCATGAAAACTTGCATCTGACCAGAAATTAACTGAAACTACAATTAAATTGATTAAACTTCTATATTAATAAAATATTTTAAAATCTAAATGACATTAAAATATTTTAATAGACCTTTATTATTCTTTATTAATTAAGTTTACAGTAAACTGTTGTTATTAATATAAAATATTATTGAACTGAACAGAACATAACAATTAACATTAACATTTGCATTTTTATTATAAATTAGGATAAATAGATATCTAATAAATGCTAAAAATTAGTTGTTGAGCCATGATTATAAGAAAATTAATTAAAGTGAATGAACAAAGTCTCACTCTGATTGTAAGTAAAAAGTGTCAAAAATGCATGTTTATCATCAATCAGCACCATTCAGGATGTATGAATTTGAGGGAATTCTTCATAAAAAATTCCCTTTCACATCTGCATTCTTGAATTGAATGGGGATTGTTCGGCATTTTTTGAATGTTTTCCCAGGTTGAAGAAAGTCCAAAGTTCCTTCTATGCCTTTTTCCCTTTTGGTCGAAGGCGAGTAAAGTTGGGCCAAATCGATTTATTCATTTCCCGAGAGTATCTTCGAAGATTCTCCCTAACTACATCTTGGGCCGGGTGAAAAGTCCTTTAGAAAAAAAGTGTGGGAGATGATCAAATGCGACATTATAAATATTATCCGTCACATTCAATACAAACTCCTATCAATAATACATAATGTATATAATCACGTACTTTTAGCTCTCACTTATGCACATAAAGAGACCCAAAACGCGTATTAGTTCTCCGTATGTGCATAATGTACCAGAACTAGACATCCCTTACGCTCCTGTGTGTAGTATAAATACAGATTTACCATAAAAGATAGTATGATTGCTTCACATTTTCTTTTTGAAGCCCATTTGGAAGAGTCAAGAGCTTTAGATCATTCCATTGTCTTGAAGGGAATTTAAAGACCTCTATTTTTTATACCTTCGCAATATCTCCCCTTCCCCTGGTACCTTTTATAGCTCGACTCTTGAACCATTAATACGCGAAAAAAGATTTGTGGACATTCATCCGAATGACGCATTTTTATCAAGAATGACAACTAGCAAACTAGCAAAGCAATAAATTTAACAACTTTTAAAGAAAAGTATTAAGAATTTAATATTTATAAAATTCCACTTAAATAAATTAATAAAACTCAAATAATAAATTAAAAAGTTATAATAATATAATTATCTCTGGAGTATTCTCTGTCTTTTTGAACCATTAGCCTATTAGATTTATTCTAGCAATCATTATTTTAGCTTTTGTTATGTAGGTATTCCTGCATGAATACCAATATTTATACAAAGCATTTTTATATGGGAAAAATGCGAAATTGAATAGTGTAAATTGAAATTGAAAAGCGAGAAAATTGAAAGAAACGAAGTGAAATTAAATTCACTCGCACCCACTTCATTCTGTTTATTGACTTTGGTGAAAGTGATAGAAGCAATTTCAATTTGAATACCAATTGCCTGTGACAATATTATTTGCCCGGCTCACATGCCCATGTGGATCTCCATACGGTTAATTCTGATGCTCTTGACTTAAACGAAGACCAGCGAAGTCACGGAAAGTTCAAGTAGAATTCAATAGACGAACCAGAGGAATCTAATAGCAAAGTCTATTGACATTTCCTTCAAAATGAAAAGAGTCAAGTTTTGGACTTATGCAATATGCATGCGGGCCGAGTTTGATACTCATATCATCCCATGTTGATTAAATGGTCGGCTCTGGATTAACAACTCTCATTGTTTTCCCTTGGTTCAAATGTATTTAAGAGATTCGGGGCATTTGGGGGAAAGTGGAAGAAATCTCATAAATGCATATGAGGAGTCGCGTCATTTCAATAATCCTCTTCCTTCTGGGCTCGCAAATGCAGGGAGAACTCAGTGTTTTTCAAACGAGCATTGGGGAGCTCGTGGAGGCTCAAAGGGAAATTCCGAAAGAGTAAATATTCAAAACAACGAGTGTGTGTGTTCCTTTGAGTCTTGTGGGAGGTTCCTGTTGTGTGCAAAAGCCTCTATTGCCTTTTAGTCTCAAAAAGTCCGACTGACTTTCCCTGTCAGTCACTTTGTTCACTTTTGTCAAACGCTAAAACTCGTATTTAATAATCGCAAAGGAACAAAGGAAGATCTTTTAATCTAAACGAACATTAATACAGTGTATATTATACTCCTGTATTTATACACCACCATACACTAATACACTATAGTGTATTCATCACTAAGTTCATAATATTTTCCCTAAATATCATTTATTTATAAAAGCTAAATTGAAATTCGATATAACTATTATATTTGCATTATAACATTATAAGTATTATCCAATTGTACCGTAAACTGCAACATTTAATATAAGTTTAATTTATATTACATTTACTTATTTTATACTTATATTTCACATTTATATAAGAAATTACTTACAAATAAAGCTTAGCTTTGTACTTCAACGGCCATCCTTATCTGACACTGAGTTGGATAATATCCCGTATCTGCACTCTCCACATACGGATTTTAATGCCTCGTCTCAATCCGAACTAATCTGAAGGGCTGACTGATTGTGAGTGGGAAGCTTTTCATTTAATTTGCTATTAACTGGTAGGTGAATTTGGCTAAGGGTATTTCTAAGGGCATATAATCCCGTCTATTTTCTATGCCTGTTTTGAAGCATGGAGAATCCCAAAGCTACCGTAGGTCATCATCAGAAGGACTGTAGATGGATTTATGTCCGCATGAAAAGTTTATCATCATTCCAACGTCCGAGGCTTGTACAGGAGAGGGAAATCCACTTTTCGGAAAAGGCCCTACCTTTTATTCACCGTTAAAGGAGAAGTCCATTAAGCATATGAGAAAGACACTTTATCTCTCTTATCCAACTTCAGCCGGTGTTCAGCAGGGTAAATACGGAGAGAAAGAAAGAATATCAAAGTCTTTTGTGTATAAGTAATACGCAAGGATTTCCCATTTCACTTCTAAATACATATTTTATCCCCGCCCTCTTCAATCTTCTTCTTTCCTGTGGGTGAAGAGCATAAACATTTTTTTTGTTTTATATGCCCCCTAAGTGATGAGTGTGTCGGAGAGGCGGAGGAGTAAATGAAATAAAAATGAATATAAATATTTCACTCAAGTAAATTTAAAATCCATCAATTTCCTTTCACTCACCCTTGATTTATTTTCAAGGAAGGAATGGAGGGAATTAATCAGAATATATAAAACCGCTGGAACTAGGGAAACTTCCCATAATACGCCATTTCCACAAGGAAGAGTATTGAGCAGGGCGTGCAGCACAAATAGGGTCACATTCATCGACCATATGTCGTTTACGTGTTATCGATTCCATCAAACTTGACACATTGCTCATTGTCTTTAGACGCGGATGGGTGAGTCGTGTGTGTGTATGTGCCTCAAGACATTGCTATATATAAAAGAACGCATCTTCCAGATGGAGATCAGAGTGACGGGGAATATGTGAAAGAGTCAAAGGTGTCGAGCGGATGAGAAAAATGATAAGATGAGGAAATATCGAATCTGTGGGATATAATGGAATATAAAATTGCTCTTGTAATATCTTTTATATTGGGTAAACTGTAAACTGAACAGAGATAATATGCCATATAGATATTATAATATAAAATTAACATACTCTATATAGAGAAACGCATTTAAAATATTGAAAGTTTTATATATAATTTGTAGTGAAGATCTAACTAGAAAGTAAGAAAGGTATTAGACAAGATGATATGAGATGGGATATATATGGAATGCATAATATGTGTATGGTATATACATGTATGGTATGCACAGTAACTTTCCTTTTGGCAGAGAGACAAAGAGGAAGTATATTAGGTATGTCATGTGCTGATGGTGATTCTACCGAGTGACTCTAAATTCTTGAAGGAACGACGAAGGCCGGAAGGGAAAGTGGGAGAAGATCGACAGGGTGGTGAGGAAATTTTCCTCAACACTTCCCGACAGAAAGAAGTGGAATCTCCTCAACGGAATTCCCATCACGAAACTCCGAAAGGAACGGAATTCCCTATCTGGAGCAGATAAGACCAATTAGACGTTTCTTCTTTAGAGACGACGATGAAAAAAATAACAGCGTGTTTAATGGGCTTACGTGTTCCGGTGACTTGATAACTGAAAGAGCCACCGATCCAATTCCTCCTCATCCTCACCGTCCCAACTTCTCATTCCTTTTGACCTTTTATTTTCTTCACAGAACTTCACCGGCTAATCATACAAGACTTTTGTAGACCTTTCTATATGCCTCTTTTTATTTTATTTTTGGTTAGTAGAAAAAAAATAAATTCTTATAATAAAGAATGCACATTGCTTGAAATTCTCTATTTTTGTATTAAGATAAAATCAAATTAATGCAAAGAACCTTCTTGAATTATTTATTTAGATAATACATTATTTTAATCAATGTTTGTATTAGAATCTTCATAATTTTCAATTAAAAATATTTTTATTGGTAATTTTATATCTTCTCCAATGTTTATAAAGCATTGCTTAAAATAAGTAAGCTGTAAGTTTTGGATTACAAATAAGGAATTCCCAGGTTGATGGAACTTAAATACACATTAATAAAACATTAAATTCGAAAGATGACTAAACCCTTCAAAATCCTCCTTCATAGCCACTGCATTTACTTTCTCATGCATCTGAATGGGAGACTATCTTAAATGTGGAATTATCCCAACAAAGCCCAGTTCCCAAATTTGTAAATGTATTTATATGTGAAAGTCGAAGAAAGGAGGAGGAAACTGTTTGAATTGGAGTATTTAGGAAAAGGGGAAACCTCAGTGGCTTAATGCTGTCAGAGTCATTTCCCAATTCTCCGAAAATACCGTTTTCTCCCGGAGTTCACCCCATATGCAATACATAACAAGATCCCTTATCTCCCCTCGTCATCAAGGAGGAGCGGAGGTTCGTATTGAATTTCAACGTTACAAGTTACAACGTCATTATATTATGATTATTTCCGACTCCGCGTCTCCAATAATACGATTTCCAATATTCCTTATTGGATAATCATCCTTATACCATCTCATATAAAATGACTCTAAAGTCCATATTAGGTATAAGTTCGCATAACTGACAGATATAGGGAATAAAATATATTACATGTATTGAATATAAGAAAGAGTTACATTGAAAGAATTGGATTATCACATAATAACTCTATATGAATCATCATGTTATGCATTTGGAGAATTGAAGGTTTCTTGATGTTATAAATATAGACCTAATATCATATTGAGAGAGTCTTATTATATAATTCTCTCGCAAGGTCCGAAAATGGAATTGTGAGACTTCACAGCTGAAACTGACTTTTTGAGTTTTATGGAATTATAAGCTCCTAGGGTTGAGTCAGAGTTGGTTTTATGTTATCAAATACAAGTACGTTTATATTCCTCTTTCACTTGCCTGTCCATCTTATCTCTATCTCTGTAGTCATAAACGGGAGGTTTCCCATGCTCCCCTTTCCCCATCTTTGCACAAAGAGATGTAGGTAACTGCATAGGAAATATCATTGGAGTTTCTATTGCTTTACCAGGCCCTTTTCTTCGATTCTTTGAGTTTTGAGTCTTGTCAAAACATATTCTCTCAATAAAGGACATTCTCTTAAGTTTTTAACGTAAGATTAAAATTTTCATATGATAATCATTTATAATAAAATGAAAAATTTAATTTAATTTTTTAACAGAAATATCAAGAGTATTACTTATCTAACAGTGTAATATATAAATTATATAAAGACTTTTGAAATGATTGATGTAGTATGTAAACTGTTTGAAATTATATAATAAAATTAAAAATTGTGAAATATTTATTAATGACAAAATAAAGATATACGTTATTATTACATTATATTGGGATAATGTCGAATACGCATGTTGACATCCACTTTAATTATATGTTAGATAAATAATTTTTCTCGAAATTAATATAAATGAAGTGCCGTTTATTGAGCAATTGAACAATTCCAATAATTTAATTGATTAAGATAGATTCTAATAATCTTAAAACTATTACTATTACTTTAAATTAAACGGCAATAATTGAGAAGGCATTACAGAAATTTGTTATCTACTTTTTTGATCCGTAAATTTACGTAGGTATATAGTCAATGTAGTCAATTATAAATTGCTTACTTCCAAAAAATTAATAAATAAAGCAACAAAATATTCCTTTAAACAATTTTTTATTTGCTATTTGTCATTTAAGTTTTCTAATTTTTTGTATTGTAATATATAAAATAATTTCAAAAGCGTTGATAAAGAATTTATTAATAAAAATGGATTATATGATTAAAAAAGAAAATTATGACACAGAAGAGTCACGATTGAAAATTCAACATTTACGAAATCAAATTGTAGCTTATGACAAAGAATTTAAAGAAATGCAAATAAAATTAAAAAATAAAACTTTATTCATTTGAGCTTAAAAATGTAGAAAGTCATATTAACAATTTATATGACCTTCCATTGATTGGAACGCAATTGAAACAAATCATGGAATCCAAGAAACAAAGTAATTAATCTTTGAAAACATTGAGAAGCGTCACACCTTTGCTAGTTTGAATGTGAAGGAGGAAAAAAAGTGAAAACCAATTAAGTTAGGAATTTTCCTCCCAACTTTTTTAAGAAGGCCTAATTATTAATTTTGTTATAGCATGCTGTATATAATTTAGATATATATCTAAATCTAATTATTATTATTATTAATTATCTACTTTATGTAATTAAAATATATAATTTAACGTTTCATCTACTTGTATTTACTAATTAGTATTTGTTAAAATATGCCTATAATAATTTTAATAAATAATGATTAAATTTTGAATAAAAATTTGAATTTTTTATTTCATTCATAGCTTATTGCTGGTAATTAGCAAAGTTTCGGTTTGCATTAATGATATTTTGATTCATTTTAATAGTTTTACTCATTTTTAGTACTTGAAAAAAGAGTCATTTTAAAATAAAAAAATATATAATAATATATCCATGATGGTATTTGTATTCTATGGTTTACTCCTTTAGTTCTCTCAGATCTCTTTATATAAATCAAGTAAAAGAATAGCAATCAGGAATTTGCAAGAGATGAGACGAGTTAATGAAACCTGTTCAGGGAACAATTTATAGAACTTAATTTTTTTGTTGCTCTCTTTACTCGAAAGTCACTCTGGTTGAAGCTGAGGATGGGTGGTGCGAATGTTGGAGAAAATCTCTCAAGGAATATCTTTGAAGGTCTTGGTGTGGATCGTAGATCCTACCACTTCGTAGTCATTACTTGAAGACACTCCACTGTTTTGCATTTTATGAACCCAATTTCACATGGGTGTACATGGCAGAGTTGAGGAAAGTAGTTAAAACCACTTGGAGCCTCGTCCTGCTCCTCCGAAAACTTTTCTTCTCTCAAATTGAACCTTCAAGTACTATAATAGTAGAATGAAGAGAAGAGTTCGAAGATGGGCCTCAACAGATTCATGGTCTCTTGAAATTGATATATCTGAGCTACGTTAAAAAACACTATTTATGTAAAGCGACTCTTACGGATTCTCTTAAACTTAAACATTATAATATTACTTAAATATTTATAATACTCAGTACATGTATTAAAATTACATACTCGTATGAGCCAAACAGTCAAGTATCGTAAAATGTATAGGTTATATAAGGAATGTTTAGAATATCTCATATGGAAGGCATATGGAGTTACGTATTACGTAAAGAGACGTAAAAGATCGTATTAGTAAGATGTGAAGTCTTTTTGGTTTCCAACTACTTTGCATATGAAGTTCCTCCTCCACATTGTAGCAGAAGAGGAGGAGGCGGCCGGGTGGGAAATTATTTTCTTTAGGAAAGCCATAAACAAAAACGGGGAAAGAAACTTTGGCAAGTTGTAAAAAAAAGTATAGAAACACACGGGAGCATGCAAACTCGATATTCCTCTCTCTCTTTTATCTTATCTTCCTGTTACATGCCACCTTGTTCTTTTCTGTGAGCCTTTAGCCGACACATAAGAGAAAAAAGGCCCTTCAAAACAAAGGCATATGAATAAGCCAGAATTTACAAAAAATTGTAAATCCCAAATCCATGCACCTTGGAAGAAAAATGCTCTCGGAGCGGATCAGATTGATATGAAATCGATGGAGTATTGTATGCGGGGAGAAGAAGATGAGAAAAACTTTTTATGGCTTCTCGTCTTCCCTCCTCAATTTAATGTACAACTACACACACAATTCGGCAGATTCATAAGGGAGAAAATATGACATGAAAGGACAAGGTAAAGTAAGTTGTAAGCATATGGTTTTGGAGTAAGCACCAGGACTTGTGTAGTATTTACTTCGCACAAAACTCATCGTCGGGCTTCATCTTGTAAAAAAAAGCTTGGAAATTGGAGTTGTACGCTATGGAAGGAAATGGATGGATGTTGTATGAGTGAATGAGGAGAAAGTGCTATATAAATATTCTTATATCTGAACTTTATTTGATATAACATATGATACAAGTCGTGTGAGCATAAAAATGCTGTTGGTTTTAGGAGTTAAATGAATGGAAAAGGAAGGAGGAATAAGAAGAATCCAATCTCCATTCTCAATCTCTTATTGTAAATTCATATTCAACAAATCAACTCTTCTCCTCTGAGCCCATCAAATCATTTTTTTTCTCGAGGCTTCCAATTTTCAAACAGAACCCCTCATTTTTCCTACTTATCAAATTCGTAAACGCTGCCAAAACTCTTTCATATAAATTCATTCAAAGTCCATTCAAATAGACAAATTTGACGTTCAATTTCCCCATTCAAACCCCGTTATTCATAATTTTAATGAGGTGCCTTGAAGTGAATGCCGAGTGCTTTAGCTTTAAATGGTTTTATTAATTTAATTGACATTTCCTTATATAAATCGTAAAATTGATTAGATATAAATATATATTTTACATACATTATTTTTATGGACTAGAGACATTAACTTGTGGAAGAATGAATTAGAACTAACTCGAAGAAATACATCTATTTAATGCTCACTCATACGCGATTATCTATAATATTTACAATAAAATTTTTAATTTTGTTAAAATCTTTATCATAAAATTAATTAACAAACTAATTTTAAATTATGGCATTCATTGCTAAAAAATAAACTATATAAATAGTAAATAATAAAGAACAAAATATTTTTTGAAGATTTGAGACATGAAAGGAGGGAATATTTATCGCTTAAAGCTAAAGGATAGGATAGTATTTATATATCAGGAGCAGGATACATCTATAAAAATATTCATACACATTTAAATTATTTTAATTAAAATTTTAAATTTTGTTCGTACTCTTTATCATGTCAAGTTAATTTTAAATTAATTTAACATCAATTTCAATGCAGTAAATTATGACTAAAAAATCAACTTGAGCTAAATGATAAAGAACAAGTTTTGCTCAAAGAAAAAGAGCCCACTAGATAAAATTTTCTAATCTTTTCTCTCCTTGTGATCGAGCGTGAAGGTGCGGGGAAGTTTTGGGTGAAAATATGCAAATGGTTGAATGAGAAGTGCCGGGAAAAGGAGGGAAATTTTCTCCACCACGCCACGGACAAAGAATCACTTCTGAAATTGGCCCATAACTCTATTAAAAGAACTAATATCCTCGCCCGCCCTCCACCGCACTCTCAACTTTCTCCCTATCCAATTCCACTTCCCAATGAATAGAACTCACATTCCGTCGACAAACAATAAGAGGAGACACTTTTGGCCAAGAGGCAAATTTAACACGACGCGCAAGAAAATTCCCTAAACTTCCTTGTACAATTTTATCTACCTTTCTTCTATTCAAATTCTTAATTGTTTCTTAACTTGCATTATTACTTGCATTTTGAAGTAAAACATAGACAAGAAAAGTTAAAAAGTCGTCCTTGATTTCAGGGGAGCTAATTTTATGTGATTTTATATAGGAAAACTCTGGAGGTAACGATGATCTTTATTCAATTATTTATACACGCGAGGACCCGAGGAGTTATAATACACTTTATTTAGGCAAGGTAAAGTTCACATTCCTCATCAATTTTCCCTCATTCATTGAAACTTTTAATGGGGAAGTATTGATTTATTTATTTCCTTCCCTCAGTGCTGGTGCAAGTTTTGAAGTGACTCCTCAACTTGTACACTACAATTCCATTCAACTTTCCTTATTATAATCAATTGGCTCAAGCCGAGGGGAGACGACGAAGGACTCGAGAGATAAAAATTCAATCTCTCGAAATGATGATGGAAAACATGGGAGGAAGAGAAAGAAAAGTAAAGAAAGTGGAGGGAAAACACTCATTTCGTGAGGCAGAGAGTTCATTTAATTTGAAAGGGCGGCCAGAACCAATTATTTATACTTCATCTCCGCTCTCCCACTTTCCTCCTCTTTGAATCTTCTTGCTCTGACAATGAGTAATGAAATGCAAAAGACTCAATCGCTCCAAACACATTTGAGTCTTCCAATTCCAACACAAAAGTCACGAATTCTTTCCAATATGCTTTTAGTGACAAAAATGACTAAAAGCTTTGATATTTCATTAATTTGATCTATCACACATAAAAAAGCACTTTATTGGAAAATAATTCTATCATGCATGGTCATATACATTCCATCAACTTGACACACTATGAGATACTGAGATATTTTAGAATATGAGTAATATGTATGACTATGTGCTTACAGAGTGCATAGCATGAAGCTTTTGAGTAGCTTGAAAATCTATATTCTGATAAGAGTATTTAAAGTTCAATTATAATTTGATCATTAATATTCGCCATTATTAATTCGGCGAATCCCATTATAAAAAGGGCATGAGGACGATTTTGAATTTTTTTAATGGTCCTTTAGAGAAAAACTGGGGCCTATAATTAAAATAAATGGTAATTGCATCCCGTTCCAATGTATTTAAAAGACATTGAAAAAGAAGCCTTCTCGTACATTCAAGTGGGGATAATGGGGGCTTTAAAGAGGTTTAAAGTGTCCCAAGATAAAAGGGTAAAGTCTCGTGTTACTCCGGCCTCTAAGTCGCGGCTCAGAGTGCATATTCTGATAAAAGTCTGATCAATCATTTGGGTTCTATGGGGAAATACGACAAGGAAAGAGGATTAGGGCCCATAAGGCATAAGCCTCCTTCTATACAAATATGCGAATATCATATATGGACTTTACTTTCAGACTTTGCTCATGTTCAGTCTGAGTGAGTGAGTGCGGAGTATATTGGAAATAAGCGAATTGTTCAGATACATAATATTGCTTTTTCTCATTATCTCATTGGCTTTCAAACTTTATAATACACAGTCTGTATTTCTGTATTGTTGGTGTGTGTGAGCGAGGAAGAAAAGGGGTGAGAGGAGATAATCGGGCCTGTACAGGCGGAGAGTCAATGAGAAAATAATAAAAAGACCTTTTTGGTCGTCATCTTCTTCAATGCATCAAAAGCGAAGGGATTTTGGGGTTTGTTAAAAGACTTGGACGTTTGAAGTCACCTCTCACTTCTCCCATCAAGTGAGAGTGAAATATCGAAAAAGTTTCGCTGGCGAAGGCCACCCCCTTCCCCAGTTTATGTGATATGTGATGGACCGGACATTAAAAATTTTAGACGCTACTTTTTCAATTTCCTCCTTTCTTTCCCATCACTTCCGCTTTTCAACCACTTCGGCTCAACTTGCACTTTATCCATATTATTTAGAAACACCTTATAAGTATGTTAATATAATGTGAATTTATTTATAAGTAACATGGTCTTATCTTATATAATGCAATACTGATATACCATGTAAAGTTTCCCGTGTTACATTTTATCTGTGGCAAATGATAGTTATTTAGAAATTTAAAAAAAATAAAAATGAGAATGTGCAGAATAAGTGCAGAATCATGAAAATTTCAGTGTAACATTTTCTAAACTTTTCATTTTATCAATTCAATTGATTATCCATTGAAACTTTACTAAAAGTATAAATTCAAATAATTTTTAAAGTTAAAAAAATAAATTAAACGTCAATACGAGTTTTAAAATTTGCTAATTATGAGTTTAATAATTATTACATCAAACTAAAATATAAAAGAATCAAATGAAATTGCAAAGTTAGCTATATAAAAATTTATGAATGTGAAAGTTACTTGTAATAACAAGTGCAATAACAAAAAGCCGACTGGGAATTGTATAAGGACTATGAATAAAGTTTTGAACATTTGTTTATAAAAATATAAAGTTCTTATTACAATTTTCTCTTCCAGTATCACAATAAAGGCGAATAAAAGAAGATCTCTTTGAAAGAAGGGAAAAAGGAGATTGTTGAATAAAGCTCACTCAAAAATTTCCCCTTGTGTTGGAGACATGAGGACCGAGAAGACATTTTTCATTCTTTTTCTTCATTGTTCAGTTAGGCACTTTTCTGATCGGTTTATGCACTCTTGGCATCCTTTTCTCATATTTTCCTTTCTCTTCCTCTCTCATTTCCAATAATATAAAAAAGGGAGTTGTTGGGGATTCAGAAGAGAAGATTCAATAGTGTATGATGGGCTCTGTGATGTTTCCTTCATGGACCCTTTACATTTTCACATCTTGTTCGCTCACGGAATCAATTTTTCCTTCAGTTACCCTTAGCCCATATAATAAGGAGCGAACATTGTCATGAGGGAATTCTCCTTTGTTTGATCTTTCCGGGAGTAGCGACTCCATTTAAAATTTAAACGAAGTAACAATATTTAAGAACCTTTTCATTTTAATAATTAAATCTCAAGCAATGGCCCACTTTACAATTTCTTACAAGAAAACTTCCTTTTATGTGCAAATGAGCCAAAGAATCATTTTGACTTAACTCTGTTTACTGTTACACGAATTAAGTCGAGCACTGAAACATTTTTAGAATTTGAACTCAATTTCTAAGTTTCAATATTTTTAAAGTTGAATAATAAAAAATTGGAGTTCCTTCATCACAAGGAAAAAATTTTCTAATCTGTTAAGTTTTAAGGTTATTAATTAATAAAATGAATTTATAAAATTTTTATAAAAAAACTTTTCTCTTCATGTTAATACCTCACCTTCAAATGTTCTAATAGAGAGGAAGTTGAAGGTGAACTTGTACTGACACCGCATATAATAAAATTGTTGAGAAACGGTTGTTTGACTTGTTTGGGTTTTGGTAGCTGAGGAAGTTCGGTGAGAAGACACGACAATGGATCCATTGAATGAGTGCTCTAATAAAATGCTAAAAACGTAACTAGTGCAATTATGTAAGAATAAATCACTTCTTAGGACGGAAGTCTCGTGAAATGATAGAGAACTTGGAAACGAGCTTTATAGCGAAAGGAATCGATGTCGGGACAAGGTACGATGAATGGGATCGGCTTCATTTTATTGAAAGCTATTTTGTTATAGTCTGGCAAGGATTTTCTCCCTGGCCAAGATTTATCATTTGGAGTTCCAAGACTCAAGATCACTTTATAAAGCTGATCAATGCCTTTTTCACTCTATTTTAAAACACATTTCTTAAAGGCATTCAACAAATGCATTCTTATTTAATAAGACTTTTACAAGGTGAAGATTTTATATCAAAATATTTGATTTGGTTGTTTGGAACGCTTTGAACAAAGGATATGAGTTTACATGAAAAATTGGCTCGCCCTTTAACATTTCTCCAAAAATGCATCCAGCAGCCCAAAGGTCATAGCACCTTCGTCATAGTGTTTAGCTCCATAAAGGAGTTCAGGTGAGCGATACCAGCGAGTAGCAACTTGATGAGAATATTCTCTTTGTTCTTTTTAAGAAAAGAATTTTTGTATTTTAAATCTTTAAAGTTTCATTTTCATCAATATAAAGATTTGCAGGTTTGTCCCATTAATTCAAAGTGAAATAATGAAGCTTACCAAATGCCAAGCTAGCTAATTAATTTGAATTATTAATTAATGAATTCAAAAATATTTTATTATTAAACAATGTATTTATTATTCGAATACAAAAATGGGTGAATTGATAATTGATAAAATGAAAATAAGTCTTGAAATCTTCTTTATATAATATATTATACATAGGCATAAGTAATATTTATTTAATTATTAGTCGATATATTAATATAAAGCATTTTTTGTGTTTTAACAAGAGATTGAAAAGACGCTTTTATAAAAGTTGATTATATGAGAGAGAAAATTAATTGTAATAAAACCTAAAGTAAAATAGAAATTGAATAAAATATGAAGAACAAATGTGTAGTATAGAGCTATAATAAATGACTTTAAAAAGGAAAATTATATATAAGGCTTAATAGAAGTAAAGCTACTACTTGGTTTCATTTTCATCTTCTGAATTCTCCTCGCTCTTCGGTGCTTCTTTCTCTTTCCCTCCTTTTTTTTCCTCTTTTGACTTGCGAGATTTCTGGCCTTGTCTTTTCCCCTTGATGCAGTCTTCCCAGCGACGACGATTTGAAAGGTACAATTTCATAGCAGCTTGAGCATCCTGAATCTAAATAAACAGAACAAATAAAATATTTACTTAGCTATTAAATAAAGTTTATGGATAACTAAGCACGTAAGCGAATTTTTTCCTTAATCTTATACTATCAATAATTTTAAAATTTTGAAGAAATTCAATCTCACCGAGTTGTGTTCTCCACTCTGAATCTCAATATTCAAAAACGTTTCTGTGAGAGTTCTAAGCGCAGGAGTTCTTCCACGGAACGCTTTACGGAAAAATCTTAAAAATAAACCAAGCATTAAATTAAATATCATCACTTTACAAAAGGTAGTATGAGCTGCATAAGAGAAATCACTATAACTATGAATTTAGTGAATTGAAATATTACTTTAATATAAAAAATATAATTGTTTATGAATAGGAAAATAAAATGCTACCTGGAAGTGTCTCTTATTTTATTCTTCGGATGTGTGATGAAAAGAACTCTTAAGTCATGTTCAATGGCATGGCCAACTAAAACCTTTCCTCTGAGAAGTTCGCTCACTTTTTTCACAGCTTCGTCAAATGGCACAGCTTGAAAATTTAAAAAAATAATATTAAATAAATTAGGTAATGAAAATATTTACAAGTTAATTTAAGCATACAATTTTCACGTAGCTACATTTTTCTCTCCCAACTCCCACACCCCTTGATTTTCAATCCAGAGACTCGCGAGGAACAAAATAATATAGCATATTTAATTATTTTGAAATAATACCAGTTTCGAGATCTTGTTCTCTAATCCCACTGAATTGAGTTCTGTAGTCTGTGACCTTCACTTTTGGCTTCACGAACTTGTCATAAAGGCAATAGCCATATTCATTGACGATTGATACGCGTCCGAGTGCGCTTTCCTTCATCGGCCCAACTCCGACCATTTCGCAGTCCATGGCCAAAGACCACGTTCGCTTGGTGAAAGGTTCGCCCAAGTTCTCGGCCGGCGTCTTGAGCTCGCCATAATGAGTGTAGTCGAAGAAGCCAAAGGCATTGAGCCCAACTTTCGGAAGTTTACTTCGCTTCTTCTTCACCTTCTGCTCTTCCTCGACTTTGCTTGTCCCATCGACCTTCCCGTCTACTTCCGGGTCTTCCTTGTTCTCCACGACGACGTCTCCTGATCCGGATTTCTTCATTCTCTTGAGTTGATATGCTGGTTTTATAACCTAATACAGAAAATAATTAAGTACATTTTTATAAACAAAATAGATATAAAGATTTAAGGATTTATCGCATTTTATACCTTTGATGACAAAAGTAGTTTCCAATTTAACGAACTTTCTTCAGCCTTTTTAGGGACGACCAAAATTGGTTTCTGTACTTTTGGTGTTGATATTTGAGAATTCGTATTATTTCGATTCCTCTTCTATATAAAATAAAGAAATGCTAATTAAAAGAACGTTTAAAAAAGACAACGTACTTAAAAAAGTTAGGAAAAACGTAAACAAGAAATTCTTGAATAAAATATTTAAAGCAGCTGCTTAATATTTTAATACGAACCATTTATACTTCTTCATTTAGTGCCAGTACCAGTCTTGAAAATTAAGAGGCAAGGAAATAACTTCAAGAGCACCAAAATGAATCTATTATTTAAGTATAATTTAATTGTTAATTTAATTACAAATATTAAAAAGCTTGGCCTTTTATCAGCACGTCTACATTGCGTAGGTGTTTCAAAGTTTCAATCCACGTGCACATGTCTTAGCTCTTAGGCCATCGACCAAGGGCATTATGCAACTTTTAACCGTTCCCGCACGTTTGAAATGACTCGCAAATTATCAATGCTTTGCAAATTACAATGTAATAAAAAATTGGATAAAAAAGTTGCCCTCATGACAATTAAAATTAGACAAGCAAAAATTAACTATGTCAAATTGAGCAAAATTTACATGTCTAATTAATTTTTCATTGTCAATTAGTAAATTGAGAAAATCTTTAAAATGCGAATTCTTCGATTGATTCAAAGCGGTCTCGTGATGGGGACGAATATTCTCAAATGTCCAAAGAACCTTACAGTGAGTCAAACAATTTAATTACAGTTAAATAAAAAATGGTCATTTCATTAATTTAAATGATGACAATTTTATTTAGAATTTCACAAACTCCCGTCAATTTTCCTCACCGTCGCCATTTAAAAGTCCAAAAGGGTAATTTTCCATCTTAATTAATTTTCGATTAACATAATCTATTAATTATTAATTCTCGTTTATTCACTGACATGTTATAGTTGGGTTTCTTCTGGAATTATTGGATTGTGCGGGATCGCACTTGGCTTTTCCTCATTCCTCACTCGAGACTTGTTGATGGATTCATACGAACAAGGATTCGTGGCTCATCTCGCTGACAAAAGCGAGAAGCCCAAAGGAGACGCCAAAGGAAAAGAAAATTGTTCAAGTAAAACATCATTGAATGAAACATTCATTATTATTAATTGTTTAGTCTGGTTTAGAGATCGTTAATTTAATCAAACAGAGTGTGATGTTGATATAAAACAAAGTTGCATTCGTCGACTCCACGAGGAAGAAGCGAACATCACGAAAGCTAATGCCAGCTTTGAAGAAGCCTTGAAGGACATCAAGCCAAAAGCTCAAGATGCTTCTGAAACCGCTCTTCTTGTAAATACACTTTACAATTATGTTAATTAAACAATGATTGATGATTAAAATTATAATAATTGATAATTTAAGCAAAAGTCAATTTCATACAATTGAAAATTTATGAATATTACTTACTTTTAAAAAATAGAATATTAATTTAAATATTAAATTGACGGCGTTGTTCTTCTTATTTTCAGACTCTCCGTGAAGCGAAAGAAGTTGTTCAAAAGTATTTGGACAGAGGCTACCGTGCCATTGAGGGAGATCCGAACGAGAAGAACTTTGAGAAGATTTGGTGCAGCGTGTCCGAAGTGACCCAACGACGCTGCACGGTCATGAAAGACGTCATGAAGAAAACTCAAATTGTCAGGAGTATTTGTGCAGATTGAGGAAGCTGTTGGACCAAGCCAAGTGCTGTCGCTTCACCAAATGCAATCCCAAGTTGATCGTCGCCGAGGAAGTCCTTTTGTGCGGGGAAACGAGCATTGCCAAGGCTAAGGCTGAACTCGAGTGCGTCAAGGCAAATTCTTGCCTCGTTGGTCCTTTTGCCAATCCCATCAAGGACTTCAAAGCAGAGCTCCAGGTTATCTATCTCATTTACAATTATAATAAATACTTAAATATACAGCCTGATTTCAAAAAGGGTCAGAATTCTCTCATCTTTCCCCTATAGATAATTACGTTCTAAACATACTCATCCTTTTAGTTTTGCTTATTTTATTCTTTGCCAATATTTTTTTTATAAATGAGTGGTCAAGGTAGTTTTACGTATGAAGAAAGACTTAGCCGCAGCTTGGACTCACGAGAGATCAAGAACAGGAGAAACATTAACATCCATAAGAGAACTATTCACATTGAGATTTGGGAAAATTGCTCCAACTGATAAAGCTTTAAGAGAATGGGAGAAGATTTTCGATTGAGGAATAATTAAAGACTTGCCTCGATCAGGAAGAAGAAAAACAAAACATTTGAGATCTGAAGAGGTTTTAGCTTCAATTGCTAACGACAGATTTACGTCAATAAGAAAGCGCTCAGCCGAACTTAATATTCCCAATTCAAATTTAAGGCAGCACATGAAGTTGGATTTAAAGATCAAACCGTGGAGGCCAACAACAGTCAATGCTTTGACTGAGGAAGATATGAAGAACCGAAAGGAAGCCGCATCACTCCTTCTAACAAGATCTCCAACAATTCAAACGAGAAAAACTGTCTTTTTTACAGACGAAGCCGCCATTTATCGAAATGCGCTAAATAAACAAGAGCGATGTTTTTCAGTTGAAGATCCACATTGGATCTTAGAAAAAGAAAACAAGTCTCCTTGTGTCTGATGTGGGCAGCAGTGAGTCATGACCATTTAATTGGACCATATTTCTTCAAAGGTCCCGTAAATTAATTCATTGTTAATTTTGTTTAAATTAATCATATCACCCCAAAGTCATAATTTATATAATAGTAAATACCTAAATGTTATGATTTTTGATTGTTAGAATTCCTACTTGGAAATGCTACAGACATTTTTTGTCCCAAAACTCGAAAAACTTGGCATTTTGAATCAATCGTGGCTACAACAAGACGGAGCTTCCCCTCACTTTTCATTAAAAGTCCGCCGTTACTTAAATGAAGTTTTTGGAGATCGGTGGATTGGGCGAGGATCCATGGCACTTCCGTCACCTTTTAAGTGGCCTGCAAGGTCTCCCGATCTCACAACTTGCGACAATTCACTTTGGGGAATTGTGAAATTAAAAGCAGCGAAGCAACACCAGCAAACAGATGACGATTTGAAAATGGCTATAAGGGAAGCTTTTTCGACCATAACTCCTCTCATGTTGAAGAAAATGTCTAGAAGAACTTGGATTCGAATTCGCCTGTGTCGAGACTTTGATGGAATACACAGCGATCCTCTTGATAAATAAATATTCTTACATTTTTTATTCTGACCCTCTTTGAAATCAGACTGTATGTATACTACTTAAATAAAAAATACAATTAATCGGAATTACTAAAGATACATAAATGTAATGACATAATTAACTAAACAAATGAATCTTAAATAATAATTGAAATGGAATGTAGAAGGAAATTGCAGCTGCTGGCGGATCCAATGCAAAATACGGATGTGTGAGCGAAACCAACATTAAAGTCCTGACTGGCTGCACTGACGCAATTGACCTTGCTTACAAGAAAGTCTTTCGCTTCCAGAACGACGTAATTCACCAGGCTGCACTCAAAGGAAAATTATTATGCAACGCTCTAGAACCTTGTTGTGAAGTCAAGAAAGTCAAATAGCTCAAATCCCCTAAACTCATTTCAAACTTCTGTGATTCTAAATTCTGTGTTTTGTCAAACTCTTGTCAAAGTTAAATATTTGGAATTACGCGACTGATGACAATGATTTGAAATCTTAAAAGCAAATTGAGGTTTTTGAATTTAATAAAATTTTATATGAAATGAAATTGCATTTCTCCATTCTTTATTATTACAAACAATGTTTAAGGTTAAATATTGTAATTATCTTATAATATCATACTTAAGTTAAGGAAATATTCAATTAATCAGCTTAATTTAACGTCATTAGAACAAAGAATTTCTTTGTTATCTACGTAGCGGTTGTGTTTGTGAATATAGCCATTTTTAATTAAGATTCCCCTTAGAAATAAACTGAAAAATTGAAAAGCGACGAGGAAATTAAAAATGAATTGAGTGAACAAATGTTGGGATTTTGATAATTTTTGTAAATTTTTAATCGGCCAAGAGGAAAGATCGATCAAAGATGGGAGAAATCCAGCAAATGGCCACTCAACAGACGCATACGAATTTGGCTGACAAATCCTTTGAGCCCATCGTTTATAGAATCCTCAACAGTGGAGAAATGGAACCCTTGAAGAATTGGATGAAACAGGCAAATTCTCTCAATTTTCGAAACCACTTAACCTAATTAATGAATCTCTTTAGCCCCAACTTACAAGCTTGTTTAAATTCATCTATTTCAATTTATTAATTTGATCTGTTTGCCCTCAAAAGGTCCGGAATGGGTCAGTGAAGCGCGTGTTCGACCAGAATGACAATTGGGACAAATTCTCTTGCATTAACCTGAGCGGAAGGTTCGTATAAAAGAAAATTTAAACTTGATTATCATTCAAAAGTTAAAGCTTAATTTATCATTTAACTATTAAGATCAAACCTTAATAAAAAATGTTTTTAAAAATAGTAATATTGGTCTGACGTATATCTCAACGCCGCCGTTGATCACTTCTGCCCTGGGGGTTCATCTGCCAGAACTTGTGATCAAGTTGAAGAACATGAAGAGATTTTTCCTCATTGAGGTCTCCATCATTGACGACCGGAAGATCCGACGACGTTTTCGGTTCAGCAACTATCCGATGGTTTGCACACGACGGGATTTGGCCGCTCACGTCCCAACCCTTTTGGTCGAAGGATGGCAAGAGCTCGTTCTCAACTTGAGAGAAATGACAATGTGCACGTGGGGCACGAAATATGTTAGCACGTCAAGAGTCCAAATACATCCAAACTGTCGGCTCAGAGAGGTTTTACAATACCTAATTACATTTATTAAGCACCGTATATATTTAAATCTTGCATGATTGAGTAAATCAGTTTAGTTTATCTTTCTCAATTTCCAAGAAAAGAATATGCCAACTAATTTTCAAATAAATTAAAGGAATAAATTAAAATTTCAGATTTATTTCCGCGACATTCCAGCTGACAAGAAAGACGATCGAATGATGTCGTTAATGTGGTTGATGAAGGCACGCAAGAGTGCCATTTCGGATGGACTTAGCGGTCCTTCGGATTCTTTCTTCATCTCCCCGAACCGCCCGCTTCCTCAATTCACAAGTGTCTTGGAGGCGAGCAGACCAAAACCCGCCACTGCTTCAGGCCCGCCGACCAACTTTGACAAAACAATTTGACTCGCTGACTTTGAAAGTATCAAGAAACACTAAAATCCCTCTTCCTCGCCTCCAATTTCCCTCATCACTCAACGAGGATTCCTATTGATTTTCAAAACTCATTCTCATTTGGTATACAATTAGTTTTGTATTTCATATTCTAAATGAATTAAAAAATAAACTCCCTTTGCATTCTTCTAATAAAAGGGGATTCCTTTTATTTTTGACTTTTTGGTATGAAGTGGAAGGAAGAGGTTTGCTAAATAAATTTGACAATTAATAAGTATATACTTAGTCATATTTAATTAGTAATTTCTTCTAAAGTGATATATCATAAAGACTTTGAGAACTTGAACTCTTAATTTTAAATCTTTTTATGATTAAAATGAATTGTTATAAGTAACTTTATCCTAGTTTGAATTCTTCGTCTTCTGATTGTGTGAAAGTTGAAGGTGGGCTTAATTCCGAGCCGCACATGTCAAAATTGTTAAAGAACGATTGTTTGGGTTCTGGGAGCGGAGGAAGTTCGAAGAGCGGACACGGCAAAGGATCCGTTGTCATAAACACATCTTCTAAGGCCTTCAAAAGAAGAACCAAAAAGACCAAATAACGATTAGATAAGAAAAAGATAGATTGATAATGATAGGAAAGTCAAGCAGAAAACAAGTATCCATAAACTATATAGATTTACTAAAAATTAATACTAGTAGACTTTTATAGAGAGGATTTATGTAAGGATAAATCACCTCTTTGGCCCGAAGTCTTTTCGTGGAATCATAGAGAAGAAACTTGGAAACGAACTCTGTAGCGAAAGGAATCGATGTCGGGACAAGAACGATGAATGGGATCGGCTTCATTTTATTGAAAGCTATTTTGTTATAGTCTGGCAAGGATTTTCTCCCTGGCCAAGATTTATCATTTGGAGTTCCAAGACTCAAGATCACTTTATAAAGCTAACGATGAATGGGATCGGCTTCATTTTATTGAAAGCTATTTTGTTATAGTCTGGCAAGGATTTTCTCCCTGGCCAAGATTTATCACTTGGAGTTCCAAGACTCGAGATCACCTTGTAAAGCTGATCAATGTCATTTTCACCCTATAAATTAAAAAACGCATTTATCAAAGGCATTCAACATATGCATTCATTTATACTATTATACATTTATACCCTTTAATAAGAATGCTTTGTAATGCTAAGTAAAACTTTTACATACAAGGTAGAGATTTTTTATATCAAAATATTTGATTTGGTTTGGAACGCTTTGAACAAAGGATATGAATTTACATGAAAAATTGGCTCGCCCTTTAACATTTCTCCAAAAATGCATCCAGCAGCCCAAAGGTCAACACCTTCGTCATAGTGTTTAGCTCCATAAAGGAGTTCAGGTGAGCGATACCAGCGAGTAGCGACTTGATGAGAATATTCTCTTTGTTCTTCCTTAAAAAATAGTCGGCATAAACCAAAGTCTGCAATCTTAAGTGTTCCGTTTTCAGCAATAAGGAGATTGGCCGGTTTGAGATCCTATTAATTGAAAGAAGATTTATTTAAACTAGGTTATAAGTTATTTATACTATTTATGAGTAGTAACTATTTATAAGTAGCAGAGGATACATTAGGGTTAAGGCAAAGCAACCAAATTAATTTTTGTCATTTCATTTGGCATATTTTAAATAAATATTTCTTTTTTGCTTGACTTCATAATATTTATATAATTTTATAATTTCTCAACTCTGTGCATGAGTTGATTTGTGTGGAGATGAGACAGACCCGAGAGGAGCATCTTGACATAAGTCTTAATTTGCGAAGCATTGAGCTTGTAGGAATTGAGAATTTCCCAAAGGTTCGAAGGCATAAATTCAAATGAAAGGACGAAGGAGAGACCCTGAGGAAAAACATCAATAAGAAACACGACGTTCTCGTGTTGGATGTGCTGGAGCGCCTTGATTTCCCTGATAACTTGTAAAGGAATCCCTTCTTCCGTCACCTTCTTCAATGTGACTTTCTTGAGAGCCACGACCTCGCCGCTTGGTAAATGACGTGCCTTGAGGACAATCCCGTGTGCGCCTTCACCCACTGTGCTCATGATCTCGAAATCGTTCATTTTATCTATAAACATGTAAAAATAGTAAAATTAATACAAAATATTTTAATAGATGCTTTCTTCCAATATCATGTATTATAAATGCAAATAATGCTTATAAGTAGTAAAATTTTATCTTAACATATATATGGTTGTAGTGAATAAGAAAATAATAATAGGATAATACTCTTGAAAGCAAATTAAACTTTTAAACAAAGTGACGTTTCTTTTTTCATCTTGTAATTTTTGTATATTTTATACTGTGAAATGCGTAAACCTAAGCAATAAAAATGCTATTATGTATAGTTTCGCTATTTAATCATTCACTAAGTGCGCTTATCAATTACTGTTTAATATTGTTAATACGGTTAAACTACCTTTAAAGATAAGTTTGGTAGAAAATTAAATGCGAGTTGAGTTATAAGCTTTTATTGACATTAGATACGGGAGGGCGGGCTTAGGAGCTCGCGACGAACCAGAGCTCTTCTCTTCATTTGAATTTTTCTCCAACCGAACCGATAGAGAAAAGGAGCGAAAGAAGAAGAAGGCGAGCGAGCGAGGGATTTCCTTCTTTATTCGCATCTCCCATTTAATTTTCATCCCCCCTTTGATTTTAATTCATTTTTTACTAATCGTGATTAATTTAAACTTGAAAAGTCATCAGGGTATTAGCATTCAACAGGATTATTAAGTTTTTACTTAACTGGGCCGAGTGTGGTGGAATCGTCTGCTTTTGAGCTTGTCACTCGCACAATCACGACCATTGGTCATTTCGCCTTGTCCGTTTGGTAATTTGATTAACTAATTTTATCCAGCTCTAACATTCAATACCACTGCCACTCGTGACAATTTTCTTGCCATTTTCTCATTTTAATTTTCTCTGTCAGTCATTTACTAGATCTCTGCCTGATCTTTTTTATTTTCATGGTGCCTTGGAATCTCGCATATTAGCAAAATGTTTATAATAAATTCACGAATATGATTTTTATAAATTACTGTTGACATGCCCAAACCTAGTTCACCTTCTTAATGATTTGTTTGTTACAAACTCTAATTTAAAAAATTAAATATAGGAAAAATCAAAAAGAACATTTTCCATGCATACATCCTACTTTAAATTTATTTTAGATTTTCTCTATAATAATATTTTATTTGTTAAATTAGAGCTTGTAACAAACAGATGGTAACGAAGGTGAACCAGGTTTGGGCATGTCAACAGTGTAATTTGATCAAATGTTACTTAATAGTTAACACTTCAGCGATTCTTGAGTAATTTTTCCCACATTTCCATGAAAATAAAAAAGGTCAAGCAGAGATCTTTTTAAGCCACAGTAACAATCATTTGCGCATACAAGCAATAGTAATCATTTAACGGGATTGTTATTTTTTTATTTAGTTTAATTTGATTTTATAAATTGTTTGTTAATTTAAAGGGATCTTATTACGTACTACAACACTGAAATCGAAATGGATAATCCAGAAAAGAACAGCGTTGAATACGATCTTTTTAACGCGCCGCAATTCATTGACTTCGAGGATTTTGTAAATAGTGGAGCTGAAGATCCTGAAGCTGAAGCTCTCGACAAATATTTCGGTGAATAATACCATTATTAATTTATTAAAATAATTTTATTTCACTATAAATGAATTAATTTGTGATAGAACAATTACAAAATTCACTGATTTTGACAATTTGATTACGAAACTCAATAAACTAATGTCATTTTTTATTTTATAGAAACCCACACGGAAGGTGACGATTTCATTTATCCCACTCCGCAGAATTTTGGAAAGGAAAATATCTCGAGTCTTGAGGACATCACGCCTACGATTCATTTGCTCAATACACCAACCAAAAAGTATTCAAATGGCGCAACTGGAGAATCAAATTCCTCTGAACAACGTGAAAATTCAGTTCTATCCAAACATTCAACTAATTCCATTCCGCCGAACGAGAGAGTTCAAGAGAATCAAGACTCGTGTTTTGAAATTGGCCTTAAGGATCTTTCGACCAAGAAATCGGCTCATATCATTCCAATTGAGAACAAAGAAAATTCCCACCGCGGTTCGTCAATCTCTTCATTGAGTTCAACGTCAACAACGAATGGGGAAGATTATGATAAATTGGACGAGAGCGTTGAGGGCGAGACGAGGAAATCGCATGGAAAGAGCAAGTTCTACTTACGCGACTCGCTCGTTGCCCAACTCGGTAAACTCAGCATTGACGACGTCGAGTCGGAGAATCTGAAGAAAAATGCGACAAGTCTAAAGGTTTCTAAATTGTCTGATAATTCAATGTCTTCTTCGGAAGTTCTGCATGACATTCCAATTCCACATACAATGTCTACAACTGATGAGGAATTGTCTACATCAACTACAGCTCTTGATTTATCTACAACAACTATAACTGTTGATGACTCTGCTTTTGAATACTCTAAGAATGTGAATGGTGAGCCCAGTGAGCAAATTCTTCCAAATTCACCAGCGATCAAAAACCACGAATTATCAGTTTCATCAAGCTTACTTTTCGAATTTGATGATGTCTCAACTCAGACTTCAATGATTGCTCACAATGGAGATGGAGATTCTTATATGGATAGTTTAGCTCAAAACACGTCCATGTCATCAACGCCTTCAGCAGAAACATCCACAATTTGCGGAAGTGAGGAGAATTGCTCGAGGAATAGCTCTTTGACTCCAATGGAAGGCGACGGTGGTTCAGAACGGTCGAGTTACCATACTGCATTGGACATGTCATTTAGCAATCGGACTCCTCAAGTATCTCATGGATTGTCTCCGTTTTACGTGGAAGTTAATTCGATCAGTCGAAACGTGTCGTTGATTGTCTCCAAGTTTCCAGTTGGGGAACAAGTCAATTGGACTCAATCAGTTTCAACTGGAAAAAATACGACAGAAGTGAAAGTTGAGATTACAAATGGAGAAAACGAGACAGAAGTTGAAGTTATCAATTCGCCAAAAGGAACCATTGGAGTTGCGGCTGATGATGAAATTGAAGTTGAAATTCTTAATGCTTCCCAAATTGAAGGTAAATAAGCCAAGTTATTATTAATTTAAAAACTAAATAAAAACAATTTATTTCTCAATTAGTTAATTTGATTTTTAAACTCTTTTCAAAATATGAAGTTTGAGCTTAATTTATTTGGAATGTTTCCTTTAGATCCTGCGGATGTTTCAGCTTCAAAATCATTTCATGATGAGGAAAACACGGATGTATTTTCAAATGACATTTTTCACATTCCGACTTCTATTTCCAATTCCCAAGCTCGTCAAACCTCTGTGGGACTCGGAGATGAAATTCTGGCAACGATTTTGAGCAAATCTCCGCAAAAATTGAGACGCGTGTCAAGTTTGAGCGATTTGTTTAAAAAAGTTGAGCCCAAACATTGCAAGACCCCGCCGCATTATGGATTCATCCCAAGGGTTGGAATTACAATTCCTAAAACGCCAGATAGGTAAATTCACAAAATTATTAAAATTGTAATTAAAAAATTTTAGTTTTATAGATTTAAGTTGTCCTTCAATTCAAAGCTTCAAATTTAAAAAAATATTTCATTTCTAATCGTATTCTAATCGTGTTCTATTTGTGTTTTTATTCCAGGGCTAAAGCACCGCGAATGAGATGGACTCAAAATCAGGCAAATGTTCTTTCAAAGACTCCGTCTGCCATTCCGTTGAAGAAATTCTTTCCAAAACCTCATGCTTCTTCTACGGTGACTTCTTCAGCTTCACTTACTAAACCATTGGATTCGGCCAAAGAAGTCAAACCGAAAGAGCCACGCTCAAAATATGGAACTTATGTTCCATTGGCACAAGCAGTTGCTCAATTTCAAAAGAGCACACCTGACCGCTTTCATTCGCATCCCCGCATTGCACCGATTCGTAATACAGAGGGTGATTACAGTAAGAGTGAACAATCTTTAAAAAAACTTAATTTTTTATTGCAATACGACGTGAATGAATCTTTCAAATATTTTCCATATATCCTCTCTTCATATCCACAACTTTACGGCATGTTCCCCTCCATTAGATGCGTCTTGTCCTGACCAGGTCGACTTTGCTCCATTCATTCTTCAAAAATTTCTGAGTCCCTCAAGAGATTTAGAAACTTTATCTCTCTTTCACGATAGCAAATTTGATGTTTTTTGTTACAATCTTGAATCCAAAGTTGGCTTCATCAATGGTGACGACGGATTCACTCTTATTATCTCAATCGCTTCTCATAAAGCGTTTTTGCCGTACGCTTGCGAGCATCAACATGACGAGGAAGAAGCCGATCATTTTTTTGCTTTATTCTCTTCACAATTCTCAACTTTTTAATTTGGCAAATTAACAAACTTTGGGACATTTTTGATGAAACAAAACAAAGGCGAATCCAATGAAGCTTGTCTTGAGTTATCTTCTTCCGTGGACAGTTTTTGTGGGGGGCTGAGAGCCATTCATTTACAATCTCACGTTTGAAAAGCTTTGGAAAAGTCTACAACCATGCCTTCAACTTTTTTGGACTAATTTTTTGTCATTATGACCATATCTTTAAATGATAATACATTAATAGATATATGAACAATGTCCCACCTAAATATTGTCCCGCTAACTTATATGTCATAAATGAAAGACCATCCTGCCGTTCACTCTTACTGTAATCACCCTGTAAAAATTTTACATTTAAAGTTTCTAATAATTCCTAAAGTTTTTTCGTGGGTTTGTAGTTGTTTAAATGTTTAAGTTTGTAGTAATTGTAGTAATTTGTTAATAATCATTAAGGTGGACAAGGCGAGTTGGGTGGACAAGCGAGAAGTCGAATCACAGCCCCATCACCACTTGCTTCAAAAACTACAGTCAAAGAACCAACGACTTCGACCAATGGGAGGGAAAGTTTAGAAAAGAAATCCACTTTCCAACATCCCACATTTCCACTTCCGTCTAAAATCTCTAGGAAAACAACAATTCCAAAGCCATTTAATCTATCAAAGCCAAAGGAGAAGGTACAAATAGAATAAATTGAGTATTAAACTGTATTAAAAATGTTTGTTAAAATTGTTTATTAAGAATTCTTGTGATTTCGACTATGTAAAATTTCTGAGATCATTTTGAAAATTTAGGAGTTGAATTATTAAAATATTTTTTTAGACTGCAACGTCTGCCACTGGTACTGTGAACAAACGGAATGTTCCATTGAAGGCTTTTGAGAGTTTGAAAGAAATGAGAGGAGAAATCGCCACGACGTCAAATGGCATAATTTCTAAAGCTCCTCACTTTGCTTCTGATGACAGAATCAAAGAGCGGCAGAAGAAAAGAAGCGAAACTCACACAAATGTAAATGTTTATGATTGAAATTTATAATTCTAAAATCTTTAAATGTTAGAACTCTGGGTTAAAACTTCTGATTAAAATTAATTAATTGGCAATAATATAATTAGGTTTTATTCTTAAAAATATAATTTTAGAATAGATGACGTAAATGATTATTCTTTTAGGATGATAAAGATGCGCGGAAGTCGCAAGGGCCATCCAATGGAAGGAAAATTTCAACTCCAGTGAAAATCCAGAAACCTCCATCTGATCCAAACATTGCTGGCTCCTCAAAGCCTAGTGGAATTCCAATTACCACCAATGTTAAGCCTTTCAGCTTCGAAGAGCGAGACAAACAAGCACGAAAAAGACACGAAGAAAAAATTAAAATGGTAATTAACTAATTTTGAAATGAAAATGTATATTTGGTATGCAGAGTTTGCACCTTTACACTAAATATTAAAATCGGGCTTTCTTTTATAATTTTCAATAAACCTAACGTAAAATTTAACTTTTTAGGCTTATGAAAAGGAAACGAAAATTAAGCCATTCCATGCAAATCCTCTGCCGAAGTTCGATCGAATTAAAGGAGTTCCTCCCAAAAAACCCGCAGACAACACGGCAGTTGAACCTTTCAAATTGCGAGTGGAAGAGCGCGGAACGAAACATATTGATGATTTCCAGAGAAGGGTATTTAACTAATTTAAATTAATTATATTCCCTACTTTCTATTGTTCATTAAAGGACGACGATTAATTATGGTTTTCATTTTAGATTGATGAGGAAAATAAAAAGTTGCAAGAGCTGAAAGAATTCCATGCTCAAGAACCAGTCGTCCTTACACAGAAGCCATTTCAACCAGAGTTGAATGCCAAAGTTACTGACCCTTTGGACATCCAATTGAATTCCGATAGCCGCGCACTTGAAAGAGAAGCCTTTGACAATAATCTTCGTCTTAAGGAAAAATTGCTTCAAGAGAAAAAGAGACAGGTAATGGAGAATAATTAACATTTTTGATTTACCAATAATAATAATAAAACATGTACAATTATAATTAAATATGATTAAAAAAGCTTTAAATTAAAATGAACTATTTGATTAGGCTGAAGCTGAGATGGAAGAAAAAGAGAAGGAAATGGTTTCTAAGATTCGTCAACAAGCCGTTCATCGCGCGAATCCCTTCAAGATCAACAAGTTTTTTGTCCCGAAGGCTTCGTCGAATCCGTTGACTGAGCCCATGAGCCCAGCCTTCACGCTTTTGCCTTCACAGAGGAAAGCTCAAACAAGTCGACTTCCGACGTCTTCAAATTCTCGTGATACCCGCAAACCTAACAACTGAAATTACTTAGGATGTCAAATACCTTAAGTCTGATTTCGATTATTTTAAGCAACTTTTAATTAACTTTTAATCTAATTTCTTTTTTAATTTTCCACATTGATTTGTCGTTTTTTTAAGCTAATAATGTACTTTTTGTATATTATTATGTTAGGTTAATTATGGTCAATTTGCCTTGTATTTCGTATAGACTTTCTTTTGCAATTTTAATTGGGTTATGAAAAGAGACCTATTTCGAACATTGATAAGTTAATTTTTATTCGTTAGAATTAACAACACAAGAAAATTTAATGAATACATGCATGTCAAGTTAATTTCATTGAGCTTTTAACAAATTAAAATTTGATTCTGAAAAAGTTCTCTTTTACTCTTATAAAAATTTTTTTTGATATTATAATGAGAATTTACTTAAATACTAATTTTTAATTGGAATTAGCCGGAATTAACCCAACGTAATTATTACAAAACAAACGAACAAGGCTTAATTTTAATGTACAAAAACAAGTTTAAATTGAACATTTGAATATTCTATAACTAAATAACAAAATAATTATCAATCCATGCATTTAATTATCGATTCTATATTCTATCTGTTTTTTTATTCAAGTATGAACACTTCACTTGCATTTAAATATTAAAGCTTTCTGTATTTTAATTCGTAACCACTTTCATTTATACAAGGATTGATAAAGCCAATTAAAGCCAACTGTGGATTTCAACTATAGAATTAAATTCAATTAGTGTGTATTTACATTTTTCTGAATAAAAAATTATATAATTTGATCTCGTATAACAAAAAATAAATCAATTAAATATCATCTTACATGTTAAACATAGATTAATTCATTATGGTTTTACATTTTTGTTTGGTTTTGTCGAGTTTAATTTGTTTTCAATTGAGTCGGGTGAGAATAATGCAGATCCCATACGGACGAGTTCTTGCTGGAGTGAATGCGTTGAACGGGTCGGAGTCTTTTCATACAGGACCAGTGGGATGATGTCGCCGTGAACGAGTCTTCTCATAAAAACCGGGCAGATCCCGAAAAACGTCCGGCCTATGACGAGATCTTTGAAATTGCTGATCGCCTCGGTTGACCAGCCTTCATCCTCCACAGGGACAACGCCGTGGAGTTTGACTTTTGTGGCCATTACAGGCCAAGAGATGAAACGAGGATGAAGTTCAAAGAGTTTGTCTTCGGTGGTGTCAATGATGTAGCCGTTGTCGACCAACTTTACTTTCACGAGACCAGTTTTGACATTTTTCGCGAAGGCCCTCACTCGACGCCACTCTTGGGTTGGCTCATAAAAAAACGCGTAAAGTCGCTCGAGTTTAATTGAAGATGTTCTCTAAAATAAAAAAGAATTGACCATCTAGATAATTTCAAAGCAAATTATTAAACATTTACTATAATAAACTTATGAATTCATGATCAAGACATTTAGCCTAAATTAATGTACTTGAATTTGATCGTAACTTCTCATGTGAATTCAAAATAATTTACTTACCACTTTATATTCCTTTTGATTTGCAATGATGTTGTAGAATATTTGCATGCGTTCCTTCCAGTTCGCGAATCTTGAAGTTGAAGGAATGGGATGTTCAACGTAGAAAGAGCTCGGACTCCCCACATGGATCACGCGGAAAACTTTGATTGTTTCAAAGTGGTTAACAAAACATAAATGGGCTCTGATCATTTTAATCATAGCAATCTGATCTATCACCTCCATTTTAAATTATTTAAAATGAATGTTTATACCTTTATAAACATTTCTACATTTCTTCAATACTAACTTGAATTAATTGATGAATGAACACGTAGTGATGAATGTAAATGATTCTCACTCAGTCTAAATTGATTAGTTAAAATCAATAAAAAAAATGTTTAAAAGAGGTATTTGCATTCGGGTCAATGTGTGATCCAAGTTTGAGACTTTGAGAAGATATTTAAACGTTAAAGTGAAATTCAAAAATTTAACGGTCAACCGATAAATTTTAATCTATATAGAACTTATAAATTTTAGATGATGCTATAATATAGTTAATATAAGAGGATATCTGCGTAGTAAATAGAAGCCTACTAAAGACGAAGATTAGTGAGAATTGTAGAATACATGGGGGTTATCATATAATCTCATTTATATGTATGAGATATGCCTATTATTGAGATATAGCTTTTGTGTAAATATCTTTTCCCGGGTGGTTTCTTTCTTTCTTTTCAATAACGCTTTATAAATTAAATAACGTATACTGGATTATGATAACCTTTTATGATAATTTAAAGTGAATTAAGTATAAAATTTATGAGATATCCGTGTACTTTATTTTCATTCGAATATTAAGTATTTCGAGATAAGTGTTTCATTTATTTAAGTTAAAATCAGATCAAATGAAATCAATCAATTGAAATATATATTGGGATTAAAATAAGACAATATTAAGACATTAATTACGTAGCATAAATAATCATAAAAGAACATCAAATTAATGGAATATTTTTAAAATGACGAAAATTTTGGTTTATTTGGCCTTTTTGTTTAAATAGGTTCAAAATAAAAATTTTATTTATTAAGACGCTCGTTTCATATTACACTGTTTTTTCATGTTTACACTCGACTCACGAGTAAAACATTAATTTCTTATGTGAATGCAAAGCATTGAAAATTGAAAAGGATATAGACCCATATAGAGAAGAGAAAAATAGTTATTTGGAAAGAGATGAATTAAAAATCGAAACTGCCTTCTGGCATTTGTTGAGGATTCAATTGGAAAATACTTGACGACGGATGAAGGCTCCTCTCTTCCTCCTATATAGTAAAAGTCACGAATTTAATATTTCCTTTCTTCTTAGGAGAATTCTTTATAGGAGAATCCTATCAAGTTTCTCCTGTTATGATTGAGTTTAAGATTGGATGTTTGGCATAGCTTTTCTAAGTTTTTACATATGAATGGGATTAATTAGACAGCACGAAGATCGGAACCGGATCCAACATTTCTGAAGAGAAGTAAGTCTCAATGATGGCGTAAGCTTTCCTGTAAATGACCGTATTTTCGTGGGTTTGAAGCAACTCAAGTTTTAACCCTCCACACTTTTCAATGAGGTAAGCAACAGACCCAGGTTGGTTAATTTTGTTAGCGGCCTATTAAACAAAGATAAAATGCATTTAGATTTTATCAATTAGTTTATTTTTACTAGTAAAGTTATATAATTAATAAATATATGTAAGTTGGATATATTAGTTTTGGCTAATTAAAAAAGAATTTTACCTTCAAGATGTTTTCAATTGCATCTAAAACAACATGTGTGACTTTCGGTTCTTTCACGATGAGCAAATTGCAAAGAGCCGGAATAGCCCCATGTTCCACCAATAAAGAAATATGCTTGATTGAGCCTTTAGACGTGATATTCGTCACTGCCCAAAGAGCCTCCTTTTGGATCGGAAATCCCCCTGAAAAGTAAATCATTTAACTCATAGGTTTCAAGATGGATTAACCTCCTAATGGTTCATGTTTCCTAACATATTGTGTGGACGATCAGACATTTCATCCCTTGGTCCCGGAAGAGATTTCGCTATTGTTTACTAAAATATTAATAGTTGTAACAAGATAATTTTAATTTAGATTAGTATCCCATGACTCAAAGTTGCGTAAAATGTTTTACTTCTGAGTTACAAAAAGTGCTCATAAATTGTGACAGATCAAGTGAAATCAATCCAAGAAAAAATGATTTTATTTGTTTCATTTCGAATTACATCACGAGTAATACATTAATAATCACATTTAGGGTGAAATTTCATTAAGCATCACTCATTTAATTGGAATGTATATTGGGATTAAAATTAGAAAATATTAAGATGTAAATTACGTAGTATAAATATTCATATAAAAACATCAAATTAATGGAATATTTTTAAAACGACGAAAATTTTCGTTTATTCGGCCTTTTTGTTTAAATAGGTTCAAAATAATATTATTTATTAAGACACTCGTTTCATTGAACACTATTTTTTAATGAAGCATAAATATTTACTTATTTTGAAAATACTAATTACTCAAACTTAAAAAATTGAAATATTTACACTCGACACAAGAGTATTAAAAAAGGAATCATAAATAAGGTTTAAGTGAATGCATAGTATTGACAATAAAGGATATAATGGAGGATGAGAGAAAATTGGTTAATTGGAAAGAGACGAATTAAAAATCGAAACCGCCTTCTGGCATTTGTTGAGGATTCAATTGGAAACCACTGGACGACGGATGAAGGCTGCCTTCACCCTCCTACATAGAAAAAGTCATGAATTTAAAATTTACTTTTATTCGATTTTTTATAGGAGAAAGTAGTTGAAATGAAATGTTATGTTGGTTTATTATGTTTTATGAGCTATGATTGAGTTATTTAATTAATAAATTATGATTGAATTTAAAAAAATCTTTGCTCACCATCTCAGAAAAGTAATTCTCAATGATGCCGTAAGCTTTGTTGTAAATGACCGTATTTTCGTGGTTTTGAAGGAACTCGATTTTGTCTAACCCTCCACACTCTTCAATAAGACACGCAACAGATTCAAGTTGGTTAATATCTTCAGCAGCCTATTAAATAAAAAAAAGTGCATTTAGATGTCAATTTATTTATTATATTATAATTCATTTATATAATATAATAAATTAGTAAAGTTATATAAAGTTATGTAAAAAAGAGTTTTGGCTAATTAAAAAAGATTTTTACCTTTAAGATGTTTTCAATTCCATCCAAAACAACTTGAATGACTTTCCCTTCTTTTACACTGAGCAAATTGCAAAGACCCGGAAGAGCCCCTTGGTGCACCAAGAAAGAAATGTGCTCGATTGAGCCTCCAGATGTGATATTCGTCACTGCCCAAAGAGCCTCCCGTTGTGATCGGAAATCCCCCTGAATAGTCAAAAAGTTCAATCATTAAATCAATTCAAATATAAATTATGCTGATATAACAACCCTGATGGCTTATGGTCAATAAATTGTCAAAGGATGTCACGTACTGATTTGAGAACATGAATGAGAATAGGGACAATTCCAGCATTGATCAACTGCTGAATTTGACCTTGAGTACCAGCGGCAATGTTGGAAAGCGCCCAGGCAGTTTCTTTTACAACATTCTGTTTGGAGCTTTTCAAAAGTTCGGCTAAAACTGGAAGAACATTGGCTTGCACCACGGCATCAGTCTAAATCAAAGTAATAAATGGAATAAGTTTAAAGTTAAACTTTCATGTAAATAATTAATAATGAAATAGAGAATAAGAGATTTAATATTTAGAATGAAATGATAATTTTAGTTAAAATAATCAAGGTGATTGACCTGTGTATCTGTTCCAGTTACAATGTTTCCGATGGTTCGAAGACAAGGGGTGACAACATTAAAAGCGTCAAGTTGAAGAAGGTCAATGAGTCTCGGAATGACTCCAGCGTTCACGACATCATCAATCCGATCGTTCGTCCCGTCGCTCATGTATGAAAGGGCCCAACAGGCGTCAGCTAAAACATTTAATTTATATTATATTATTAGGTTTGCGAATATGAAATTTTAGTTTATCATCTTTGAAGTGTATGAGTTTAAGTTCAATGGCAGTGTAGTGATTTAGTTAATAGTCAATTTGAGTTAATAAACGATTATACTTGTTTACTAATTTTAACAAATATTACATACCAATCACTTCATTGTCTTGCGAGAAGATGAGACGTGAGAGTGCAGGTAAGCATTGCCTTGTCGCTTCAGCCGGTGGGGCTGGAGACTTTGTTCGGCATAAATTAGACATCGTCCAGGCCACATTCCGCAATAATGTGGATCCTTGAGAATCCTACAGAAAAATCATAATGGAAATGATCAAATTTGCTAAATAGATTTTGTAGTACTTTACATGCATTTTTATGCAAAAACTTGTGATATGAGAAAATTTTGCGATAGAAGAAAAATGATTAAAATGGTAAAATATTCAAATTATTAACGAACCTTGAACCTGGTTTTGACCAGATTGACGAGTGGAGGAACAATTCCTTTATCAATGACATAGTCCCTGAGGAACGGACCATCGCCAGCAATATTTCCAAGAGCCCAAATGGCCTGTTCGGCCAAATCCTGATGCTGCGAGCTGAGAAGTGCAATGAAAGGATCAACAGCTCCAGCAGCAACGACGGCATTCGTTTGCTCAGAAGTCCCTGAAGCAATGTTGGTCAGAACCCAAGCAGCTTCGAAGGCAATCCCAGAATATTTCTTATGCGAGAGGAACTCGACACATTTAGGAACAATTCCAGAGGCAATCACGAGATCGATGGGCGGATGACGTTCGCGACTTAAGATCTTTCGAGCCAGTTGAACTGCAGCTAGTTGAATTTGAATATCATCGCTAAAAATTAAATGTTTTACAATTAGACCATTACTTAATTAATATTTAAGTGCATTAAAACAGACAGGATAATCAAGATTGGAGATTATAAGAAAATAAGAATAATGATATGAATGATGATGATATTGCATTATTTAAAAAAATATGTACGAAAAGATGTCTTTTCGGATTTTCTCAAAGGTCTCGGAGTTTGCCTCGATGATTCTTGGACTTGCGGATTGAGGCGAATTGATCGGCGAATCTTTGTCAGAAAAAGAAAAGTCCACCTCGTCGGTGTCAATGTTCCTCTTTTTGGAGAGATGTTCATCTTTACGAGCTTTTCTCAGCTCAACCGTATTGTCATTTCTTCGACGCCGAAGTTCCTAAAATATAAAGTTGGTTTAATCATTGTTACAACTTTTTGTTAGGTTTCAATGTTAATCAACCCAAAGAAATTAACTTATTGTGAGTTAAAATAATTAATTATATTCAATTACCTCAGAATCCTTCCCAAAGTTCTTAAACTTCTTAAGACGATCAGACATTTTATCACTTGGTCCAGGAAGAGATTTACCTCTTGTTTACTGAAAAATTAAAAAGTTGTCGTTGAAAGAGTGACAAATGAGATTTCTAATATGAAGGAATCGCTTTAAACAATGATGATGATGAGACAGTATTCCAAATGATTTCCATATCTTCTTAAATGTGCCAATTAACCTACTTAAGAATAATAAAATATTCAATTCAAGTGTTCACAAGCCACAACGGGCACAAATTTTATGGTAATTATTTGTACTTTACATAACTTAAAATGTGATTTTATAAACTTTTTTTAATTCATTCAATCTCGAACAAACTTATTATTTCTCCATTAAAAAATAAATATTTTAAAATAAATAGAATTCAGATATAAATTGCACATTGTAAGGTAAGTGTACGCTGAGAAAAAATTTAATTCTTACTCTCATCTATTCGAAATACCTTGCTAAAAATGATTTTATGTAAATCAAGCCCCATGATTCAAATTAAAATTGTGTAAATGATCTTTATTTATGAACCGAACTTGGAACCTCGCCGGCTCAACGTACTCGAACGTTCATGACATTTAATGGCATTAATGGAACTATATAAAACTGAAATTAACGATTGAACTGCGGTTAAAAGAAAAACAACAAAAACGAAGCGTCTCAATAATTAAAAGCTCTAGAAATATGAAAACTCTCTATATCTATTTAAGAAAATGAGCAAAAGTCAAGATAAATTAGGAAGTTTGAAATGTCCGTTAGTCAAATTACTTACTTGAATATAGTAATACTTGACTTAAGCTCGATCCTAATGAGAATATCTGCAATGTCGGGTGACTTGTCGCAGGAGTGCAAAGTAATGAAGAGGAAACAAAGGAAATTGAGAAGAGTTGATTCCTTGAGATCAACGGACGAACTGCCCAGGAGGAACTGTGGTGGGAAAGGAGCCGAACGAAGGATTTCGAAAACAAAAAAGCATGGAACACCGCATGGTCCAATGGGAAACCCTGATGACAAAGAGCGCCTTTGCCAGAGCGCGAATGGCACAACAAGTCTTTTTTTATTAACAGAAAAAGTTTTTTAAGACTTTTCTTAACGTTTTAAAGGTTTTTAGTCTTTTCTAGTTATAAAGACCTTTAATATAGCCAAGCTTTTTGTTAATTAAAGGCATAATTAGGTATTATTTATCTTTTATTATGTCTTTCTGTCTGGTAAAAGAATCATTTCATCAATAATGTCTGACTGACAAGAATTAACCTTTTTATTAATTTGACTTTACTTTTTAAATTTAAGTTTTGTAACTAAACTAATTGACTTAAACGTTGAGGATTTATCGAAGCGAATCTAAAATGGATAAATTACGTGGAAGAATAACTGGAAATTTTAAAATTAATGGCCTTTCTTTATCAAGGTAAGGAAAGGAGAATAATGACTTATCGAATGCTTTACGGCATTAGCCATTGTACAAAATTACTATATGATTAAAAAGGATTTACAATTTCATTTAAAAGTGATTTTTAATAACTTCTAGTGACGCTGCGACTTATTTGACTCAGATTCTCACTCCGATTGCCGACCCGGCACAATCTTCATGGCTTGACAGAATTGTTGACAAAGTGTTGAAGAATGCTCAAGAATCTACATTGATCAATAAGACACTTGTGGAATCTGCTGTTAACGTACGGAGGAAACATTTTACACAATTAAGGACATAATTGTTAATTAAATATAAATCATGTATTATCTTTTAAAATTTGCCCATATAATTTATTTTTAATGAAAAAGATTTAAATAAAATCTTGTTAATTTTAGTATTATTGGTGAAATTAAAAATTCGGGACTCTTCCCACTATGTAATTTTTTTAACCATGGGGAATTCAAATGCAAAAATTTTGAATTTCTGCGGGAAGTACCCGAATTTTTAATTTCACCAATATATTATAAATTATATATAAATAGATTGATCTTTTCTATTTTTGAGATATTTACAGATTGTTTAACAAGTTTTATTCCTTCTTACAGGAATGTGGTAAAAGATTTAACGAAGAAAGTACCGAAACTTTGACATTCATTGACGCCTACAGTGTCCCTAAACTCAATTACGATGCTGAGCGAAAAAAGTTTTTCATTGAAAAAACTCCTTCATCGATTCTCTGTGATGCTGCTGAAAAACCAGAGATTTTTCGGAGACGGTGAGTAATTGAAATTATAAAATTCAACAAGTTATTTTTAAATTGAAAACACGTGCTTATTTATTAAAATTCACTCGAATTGTTATAATTTCATCATCAAATTAATTATTTAGAAATGAAATTAAAAAATCAATTTACGTCTATTCGGTTCTTTCCGTTATATATTCATTTTCTTCTTTTGATTGATTAATTTAACAGATATTCTCTTCTTCTTCAACGAACAATGCATCATGAACTTTTCTCTCCTACCATTCACGGAGCAGATTGGAAAGCAGACAAGAAGAAGTTTAACTTGAAAACCATTGAGTTTTTATCCGGGACAACTTCCAAGATTCAAGATATCGTTGTACTCGGAATGATCACTCAATTGAAAGAAGGGAAATACTTTCTTGAGGATCTCACAGGAACTGTCCAATTGGATCTCTCAAAAACGACTTTCCACACTGGGCTTTACACGGAGAATTGCATTGTCCTCGTGGAAGGAACTTACGATGAAGGGATTTTACATGTAAATGCAATTGGGCTTCCACCTTCTGAAGAAGCCGAGCATACGAGGCATTTATCACATAGTTCATTTTTTAATAAAATTATTTTAAAAGATTAATAAAAACATAAAAGGTAGATGATTCAAGATGATTCAGGAGCTGGTAAATATGATGCATTTTGTGTTTGTAGAGCTTATTACAGAACGACCAACTTCTTCGGCGGACCCGACTCGGTCAACAAGAGTCATTTGGAAAGTTTAGAAAAGGAAATGGAAGATCGGGCAATTGTTTTTCTTTCAGACGTTCACATTGATCTTCCCATTGTAAGTAGCTAATATTATAAACATTAGGTTTAAAATTAATGAATCAACATTTATTTTTACTCTAAGCCTTTTAGATTCAACAAGGTTGAGTTTAAAAGGTCCTTTAAATAGAGTATTTTAAATGTCAGACAATTTAAAGATGGAGATGGATAATGGATGGGCAATTAACTCTGGCTAGTAATGTGTTAAATTATATTTTAAAGGTTCGAGAGAAATTGAAAATATTATTTGAAGGGTATTCCGAAGTGCCTCCAATCATGATCGTCTTTATGGGGAATTTCCTTGCAAATCCTCGTGGAACCCAAAGTGCATTGCTTCTCCGAGACTCCTTCAAGCATCTTGCTGATATTATCGTTGATTACACGAGTCTCATGAGAGAGACAAAGTTTGTTTTCGTTTCTGGTCCGCTTGATCCCGGGTTTATTAACATTCTTCCAAGGTTAGTTGCAATTTATTTATTTTCTTATTTAATAATTAATCTTATATATATAAATTAGGCTTTATTGCTGTTAGATTCTGATTATATTAAACGTTGATATACCAAAACTAAAAAAGCAATATTTATATATATATATGTATTCATAATTGCAGGCCTCCATTTGCTGAAGTGATAATTGATCAATTTAAAGACAAGGTGCCTAATTCCATCTTCACGACGAATCCCTGCAGAATCAAATACTGTACAAAGGAAATTGTAATTCTACGTGAAGATATTTTAACTAAAATGAGCAGAAATTCTATTTATTATCCAACGACTGGGAATATCCCTACACATGTAATAAAAAATTCAATTTCAATTATTTGCACAATTGAGTTCATTGATCCGATACTGACTTCATATATGCAATTTTTCTTACATTGCCATTTATTTTTGTTTGTTTTAGTTTGTGAAGACTCTTATCGGTCAGAGTCATTTGTCTCCTTTGCCTCTCCACATCTGTCCTATCTACTGGGGCTATGACCATGCATTGTCAATTTATCCGCTCCCTGACCTCGTTATCATTGGAGATAAAGCGGATCCTTTCACCGTCACTCATGATAAAGCCACCTTTACAAATCCCGTAATTATTTCTTCAATTTTATCATTTAAAATTAGAATTGCATATAAAATATGCTTGTGTTGCTAATTTCATTTGCAAATGTAATAACTTTTTAAATATTTGTTTTTATTGTAATTTAGGGTTCTTTTGTCAAGACGGATTTTTCATTCAAAAGCTACACTCCTTTTACGAATCTCGTTGAAGACTGTCAATTACCAAATGAGATGGAAGATTAAAACTTGAATAGCTTTTAATTGAATATATAAAATAATTTAATCAACTATTATTGACTATTTAACTATAAATGATTTGAACTTTCAATTTTTTTAAATCTATTTTACATTTTGATTTTAACTGTAAATTTAAACTCTTAAATATTTTCCATCCTTTTTCTTTTGTATGCTTTAACAGCATAATTTACTCACTTTAACTTGTGTATATCTTATATTTTTAACCCTAATTAAAAAATAAAGCTTATTTTGCGATTTTCTCATTAATATTCTTAAAATCTATAAATTATATAGTCAACATGATTATTAGAAAGTTAGTAGCAAATTAAATCAACGGCATTTTCCATTTCTCCCATAGAAATTTACAATGAAAGTCAAAGCGAATGTCAAAAGCAAAATAGAAATTTTTAGAATTTTCTCTAATTTATTAAATTGTGAGTTGAATATCTTATCCAAGAAGCAATTTTAAAAAGTAGGTTTTGTTATAATGACGGAGGGATACAATGCCACAACGGGGCTCGTCTGGGGTTGCAAAGGTTCCTCAATTGGGAATCGCTGGGTTCCTTTCCCAAGAGATCTTCCGCGTCGTCATCCGCTGATTGACGCAACAAGAAGAACCGACGATCCTTGTCTTCACCCTGTTAAAGAGTCACCAAAATACAAGTAGCATCTTATAAATATGTCACAAAAGTATAATCTTTAAAAAAACCGAGCTCTAGATATTTTAAAATATTGAATTTTAAAATAAAAATAATTGGATTTATCATAGTGCATCACCTCGGTTCAAAGGGCCAAAGGAAGGATACCCCAATTACATGTGTCGACTCGAAGATTATAAAGAGGAAGAATTGCCGTTTCCTCAGCCCATAGCTCAATTTTTCATAAGTGATGGATCGCCCACTGGGCAGAAAATTGACATTCCGATCATCCCGCAGCCTCAGCATGATCAAGAGGAAATTCTTCCAGAGAAGTCGGATCTTTTGAGCCAACGAAAAATTCTGACTGGGAGGGAATTTGTTGAAGGGAAAAGAACTGGGGATTTGTATAGAACCAGTGATACTCTCCCTTGTCGCTTTCATTTTCCGGAATCTTTCAAGGTTTTTAATTCCTTTACTCACTTTAACAGACTTTACACAACTTAAATCTTTTCAGTTATAATGTTATAAATCTAAAAATATAAGGCATATATTGCAATGTACCGATATCTATCAGATACAATATTACAATTATTTATTATATTTTTTTATGAACGGTGTGAATTGATTTAATTTTAGAGCAATGGAATTGAAGGATTGAGTTCCAAACATCCATTTTACAATACTGAATCAAGTAAATATGGACTTTACCCGCCGACTCCTCACTCAATGCCCACATCTTACTTTCCGAGAGATACCAAGTTTTCGGAACACATGGCCAAAACGGGACGACCAAGGAATAGATGTCTCAATCTGAGCTCTGATAAAACCATCGTTTAACATTTTCAATCCACGTTTAGCTAATTGGACCCTCGTTTTTAAAATGATATACCAAAAATTCTAATAAACCAAACTACCCTACCGTTTGCTATTATATTACTATAATAATTGCATGAAATTATGAGATTCGAAAAATTGAATTTGCCATTCATTAAAAAAAATTACACATTACATTTAACCAATTTTTGTTGACTTTAAAAAAATTTACAAATCACATTTTTCACGAGTTTATTTCCACATTCGAAAGCAAAAAAGTCAGTGGATCCTTCTATCCTTTGAAGAATTCTTCTTCTATCATCTTCAGGCGAACTCCGCCTTGTTCGTTCGTTTCGTAAATATTACTACTACTCTAAATTGCAAATGACTTTTTGTTCGAGCGAAGAGCATTGATGATTGAACTTACTTTAAATAGCATAATATAATATCACATTTGCACATTTGATCTGTCTAACTTTTTTTCGTTTCTCATCCCGACGTTTAAGTTCTAAAGCTCGCTTGTTCTTCAATCTCTTTCTCTTCAAGCACTTCCTTTATGTTTGACTTTAAAAACTCCTCGGGTGTCAACTCCTCCAATTTCCTGATCTTTTTATGAAAGAACTCCTCTTGACACGTCATGGCTTCCTTGCAATAACGGTCCATTTCCTTAAGCCATAAAATTGAAAATACTGTAAAATTTCTTTCAAATATTCCTTCCTTGGCCTTTGGATGATTAATGACATTTCTCGGCCTTTCCTCATTCATGTAAAATGGCTTAAAGCGAATACAGCGAAAGCTCATTTCCCCATTATTCATAAATTTCTCTTCGCCAGCCATGAGGTCAAGAGTGAATCTCCTATATTCTTCCTTGGTCATTGGTCCAAACACGGGGAGCATTAGTATTTTTAACATGTATACACAAAAAGATATTCAATTTAAAATTTAAAAAAGCATTGCACTTATTATCATCATAAGATTAGGCGTAATAGCGTAAATCTTTAGTATTATAAATAGCTTAGAATTAATACATTTGATTTCCGAATAGTCTTTGTTTCTTTTATTCTCTTCGAGTTTAAGAAACAAAGCATGCTTGTTCTTCATCCTCAGCCTCTCTGCCATCACTTACTTCAAGTTTGAAGTTAAAAAGCGTTCGGCGTCAAGTTCTCCAATTTCTCGATCCTTCTCAAACTTGGCTTCTCTTTTTCGGAACTTTTGACCTTTTCCGCTTGTCTTTCCAAATGGGCAGGTATTTTCTTTATTGGAGTATAATAGATACCCTGAGAATAATCACGTTGATTACATTGTTTGATTACTTCGATTATTAAGATTAGGAAGAGGGCATGGGAGTGTTGATTTGACACATCCAATTTCTTAATTTCTCATAGCAAAGCTTCCTCGAAACTGGTCATAGCTTCCTTGCAGAAATGGCCCATTTCCTTGATCCATAAAGAGAGCCGTAGAGAGGATTGATAAGTTTTCCGTCAGTTGTTTCTCAACTTCCACTGCCGTGTCTTCTTCAATGTGAAATGGAAAATATTTCCCATATCTTGATATTATTTGCATATATTTCATTGAATTCTCTGCTTTAGGCATAAGATCAAGAGTGAATCTTCTATATTCGTCCATCGTCATTGGTCCGAATACTGGGAGAAAAACTTCGTTGACTTCAATCTCCACGGGCATATTATTTGGATTATTATTGTAAAGGTATTTTTCGGCAGCGATCATTTCAACAGGAGGATTGTTATGCATGTCCGATTCCACATAGGGAATTCTTGGATAGTATGGGTCAATCGAAAGTATCTTGATCTTATGTAACTTGGTTCATTTTCACCAATGGTTCTTGCATTTCCTCGTCTTAATACGTTGGATTGTGATGATTTGGGATATTGAAAATTCTTATATTGAAGATAAGCTGGAAGGGAACTCCCAGGTTGAACTTGATTGGAAAATTTACTACGTTTCTTTTTGGCCTTTATGGGGAAAATTGCTCGAGTTAAATGGCGCTTAATTTCAGTTGGTCTTATGAAGCTGAATTTCCAATCAGGATCATCTGGATCATCATCATTATCTTGAGAACAGTGGGGAAACTCGTAATCAAAATCTGGATTTAAAGAATGGCGATTGAAATTGTAATTTGAAGTTTAAGGAAAAGGTTGACTTGTGTTGAAAAACTTTCTTCCCAATTCTTCTTGTTCGTGGAACAAATTCTCAAGTTCTCTAGCTTTATCTTCAATGTTTGGAAACTCGGTGTTTTTCTTGAACGGATGAGTGAAGTCTTGATAATAATTTTCTCTGAATTTGTTCATTTTGTCAATTGAACTGCTCATTTCATTACGGATTTGATGAGGCGAACGATGTTTGAATGAATGGGATTCAATTAGTCGCCATAAACAATAATCTCGCAGTCATTAATCTCAACTGGCACACTTGATGTATGATTGCTATAAATGAAAATAAAAAGAACAATTAGAAATACAAAACAATTGAAAGTGAAACATTTGAGATAATCAATAAGTTATCGTCTTCAAAATTACTAGTCAATGACGACAAAAGGATCTTCAACATTCCCAGCTTGTGATACAGCTGCCAATTGTTCCATAGCTTGATTTCTTTCAAAATTTCGGATTTGATTTAGTTTTGACTGAACCTCGCTTAATTTCCCATAATCATATTGCTCATTCCTGTATAATTTTTTTGAATAATTTATAAATACGATTTCATTTACTTGAATAAATACTATTAATTTGAACAATATTGTAATTATCAAAATTGTAATTGACATTACGTTAATATCATATGGCTTGAAGTTGGATGTTCCTCGTTCTCTGCTCCCTTTGTCAATTGTATGATCTTGACAAATTAATTTAATTGAGCTGGATCAAGTCCTGCTAACAGATTCGCAGCAACAGGAAGTAATGCTGGAGAATCTTCATTTTGACATGACACTGATGAGAAACTGAACTTATTTTTACTATTAAATGGATGAGACATTTTTATGAAATTCGTTTTAAAATTGTAAACTATTTATTATATAAATTATAAATTATAGGTATTAAGCACAATATCTCTTTTAATATTCTTGACCCTTATGTATATATTTTACACTATTAGAAAATTAGTAATAAAGTTCAATTCAAAAGTTTGAGTTCTTTTGAATTTATTTTGAATTTCACTTTTCTATCTTCTCAAAAAGATCACAGGAACGAAGACAATGTTAAGACATGTCTTTGCTATACATAATAATTTAATAATGCAATATTAAAGAAAGTTTACATGTAAATGCTTCAGTTTGGTTGAGTGTTAAATACTACAATTAAATAAATTAAAAGTGTGAATTATAATTTGTTTAATTCAGTAATTTTATTATTTGTGTCCAATTCTTTCACAATTCATAGGGCTTGCGATAAAACTTGACAATTTTTAATTAATCGATAGTATTATACGTTTTTAACATTATTAAGACATTCTATTTGAAACATTCCAAGTTGAGTGAATCAGGCTGTAAACTACGAATGTGCTAACATTTATTATTATAAACTTAAATAACTAATTTATATGAATACTAAATATTATAGCCATTTACATTTTGATATACAGTTTTATATTTCATTTATTCTGTTCATATACATTTTTGTGAATATTATGTGATAGATCTAATCTAATCATTAGAATTGAAGTTTATCGACTGAATTTCAAAGTTTGTCAATTTCACTTTAAATTCGAGTTAAATCGTTCAAGGAAAACTCGTATTATTATATTTAATTATTATTGAAAATTACAATTTGCTAATATTAATATTACTTTTAAATTTTGTGATTACGAAATTGGTAATGTTTAGAATTTATCAAACTCAATTCAAGATTGAATTTTAATGTTTTTAAGATTTTAGTATATGGAAAGTTTTATTTCACTTTTCTAATTTATTAATGCTTATTTTAATAAAATTACATCTCAATTTTAATAATTAATTAAGAATAAAAATGTGATGTGGTTAAAGTAAAAATCCTTGAATAGCTCTTAAATGATAATTCATTTGATAATTAATTCCTCGTATATTTAAGATTAATATATAAATAGAAATTAACATAAAATAATGATGAATGAGAGTTTATTTATTATACATTAAATTGTATTTATGCAATTTATAAAGGTGTATTTCATTCATAACTAAAATCGTAAGATTTGAAGTCGAAGTACTTAATTAAGCTTAATTGAATTATAATTACGAGTAACACTAAGTATCATCGTATTTATAAAGGTACGTTTGAAAAACTGATATATGGCATTTCCATAATTTCATGCAACAACGCATGAAGTTGATGAACCAAAAGTTAAATTAAACAAGATATCATCTTACTTAAAATGTATATTAAACATAATAAATTCAAAACAGACCATTTAGAATAATACCTAACAAAAATTTATTTTTCTTCGTGTGGGTCACGACCTAAGGCTTCTTCCTTCTCCTTTGCATCAAAATACCATAAGGTTATTGCGTATCTGGAATAAAAACATAATTTAATAGAACAGGATGAAAATTCGAACTTTTACTGAATCTTTCTTTGAATTTAAATTAAAATGTAAAAGGATAATAAGAGTGATAAATTAAATGAAATACAAGTTTACCGTGTTTTAAAGGCAGGTTGAACTTCATGAGGATTTCTTCTATCTGACCAAAAGAAAAGAACTCTGTCGAACAGAGGCTCAATGTCTGCCACTTGATTCGTCCAACCTTCAGGAAATATTCTCAACAATCCGCCGTTTTCCTAAAAGAATAAACTCAAATTATTAATTTAACTAAATTAAATAAATATTAGATTAACAAATTTGAGGGCATTGAGATTAATATCTTCATCAATGAGTTTATTGATTAACTATATTATGATTAATTTATTTAATTATAAATATATATGAATGATCTCATAAATATATACCTTGGTATTCCAGTCTTTATTGAGATAGTAAATAGCTGTAATGCATCTTCCATCGTGATTCGGGTTGTCCACATGCTTGATGTATTGCGTTCCACTCCCAGGATAGCACGACACCATTGCCTTTATTACAAAGATTTTTAAATATAAAAATTATCTCAATTAGTTAAAAAAAATTCACCCAAAGAAAATGGTGTAAAGTAACGATAATAATGAATGAATAAATTAATGCTACCTTCGTCCTTTCTCTTATGATGTACGAGCCTAATTTCCCATTGTTGCTGATTTTATTCGCTCCCATCACGATCGAATCCAGGAGCCCAATGAGGAAAGCAATGTTCTCACAATTGGGTTCTTTCCCATCCAACCACGCGATTTTGTCTCCCCTGATGGAGGAACTCTTCGAGGATTCGTTCTCCTTCTGTTCCTTCACCAGTTGTCCATCTTTAAAAGCCCCTTTAGAATGAAGGGACAAAACTTCTTTGAGCACATTCGCTCCCGTCGCATCTCCAAGTAAGTTGTCCACAACACAAACACCAAATCGGTGCATATCTTTGATCATCTAGTTAAATTAAATGCTTTTATCATTAGACTTATTAAACAATAAAATTAACTTGGTTACCATTAAATGTTTTATTTTTTAACAAGGAAATTAAGAATTTTAAAGAATATAATCTTTGCAATACAGAAAATGCGAAAAGGCATGACTGAAGTTATAAAGAGCTTCACACAACTTTATAAAGTTATAGCGCTCAATGTGAAATGAGATAATTTTGCTTTTAAACATTAGTAGAAAGAATTTGAATTACTAATTAAATATTAGGTTAAATTAAATACCTGTAAACAGATCTCGCTCATCCAAGTGGTATCACGCTGTGATGTAATTCTATGGAGAAACGGTATCACTTTATTCGTATCCGTAAAACTCCGTCGCTTCTCTGGAGAGTCTGCAGAAGATGGATTCTTCCCAGAAGAGGAGTTGGAGGCAAAGAAAGGCGGACTTTTCCCACTTGGGTTCCCAAGAGTCGACGTTGGGGATCCTCCGGTTAAACTCAGATTCATCAAGGAAGACCCCGGTTCATGGTTCTCAAGATCTTCTGTTTTCTGGGTTGTGGAGGAAGGCAGACTTTTCCCACCTTTCCGGGAATTCCGTTTCCCGTTCTTTTTACTCCCGTTGACGAAGTCGCTGGAGCCATGCGGTTGATCCGGTTGAGGAACTTCATAGCCTAATCGTCCACTTCCCATCATCTCTTCGAAACTGCTCTCAACCATTTCTTTGCCTAAATTCCGGATATTTAATTTTAATTAAAGAATTTTTATTCATCGGATAGTTACATTGACTAGTTTTATTATTTCGAATGATTAATCTAATTACTCAATTTATATAGATTTTTATAGTTAAATGAAGATTAGTCCCATACTCTTCTCTCCAAGTAATATCTTAGGGTTTAGTTTAAGCATAAATAATGTTGAGTTACAAGGTTATTGTCATTAATTGATAATTGAACTAGACTAATTGAATGAAGGTATTGAGAGATTAATTATTGAAAAATCACTTTTGCTTGGACTAGATTTGTTGTTCTTTTTCGAGGATTTTTGGATATTTCCTTCGGTCAGGTTCGGCGTGCCATGAGAGAGAGAAGAATTTCCAACAGATCCTTCAAGTGATTTGTTTCCACTTAAGTTGACTTTACAAATGGGTCTGTGAGCCTTCCAATGAGCCACTTGATGTTCCTTTGAGCAGTAAAACGCGTTTTGACACCTCGAACACCTTTGAAGTTTCTCAGCGTTATCCAAATCACAATAACCACATTTAAGTTTGCTGTCAACTTCTAATCCACTCATTTTTCATTTAAATGCCCTTTTTCAAAACCTATATAAAATAAAGACAATATGAGACAATAAACTTTTTGTATTATATTTTTTCCTCAATAATTTGAAATAAAAGTAAAGCTTCAGACGGGAAATCACAACTAACGTTTTTAGGTTGCTCCATTATTCAGTTAATGTTAGGTCTGTTAAATTAACTAGCATCCAAATAACACGTTTTAAATCGATCTGCAATTTCAAAATAACAAACATTATAAGAAACTTCCTTGCATGCATTCGACATTTAACATGGTAAAAACCTTAATAAACTAACAATAAGCGTAAAAAAGATGTTTGACGTTTATTTAAGTAATAATGATAAATAATTGTCACACAAGGGTTAGACACGCAACTATACTATGTATTTATTGTAAATCTATTAAAAATTAAAATACAAATCATCAGGCAAAATTAGTAAAAGAGAGAGAAACTCAACTAATTTAATTTAATCCAATGTGAATTAAACAAAATTAAAAATAAAAAAACAACCTTTTTATTCCTCCAAAGAGTTCGAAGATGGGCAATCTCCTACAAACCCATTTGAAAGGAGAACGTCTAGTTTGTGAACGCGAAGATGAAATAAAGACAACTATTGTCTAATTAATTACAGATGTTATTTAAACATAAATAATTATAATTGATTAACTTTCATCCACTTTATCCTCTCTTGACTTGACGAACATTGGAAGTTCCTATTAGATCTATAAGAGATTTGAAAGGGAGCGCGTGGAAGTTCGCCTCTTCCACCTGCTTGGACTACTATGATGTAATTCTTCATCTGCACTTCTCTATCTGCACTTTCTTCCTTTATTGTCAATTTGAGCCATATTTTGCCCAGTTAACTCTTCTTCGCTGCAGTTCTCTAATTGATTGTTCATTAGTCCCTCCGCTAGCGGACCGGATATCAGTTAATTACAGGCATGGCCAAACCATCGACAGGTAAGCAAAATTAGTTAAAGACTTGAACTTTAAATTGCAAGAGTTTTATAAAAATGCTTTTAACCGGCGGAATTTTACGTCATTGTTATAATTTACGATTCAATAATTTAAACAAATTCTCTAGACTTTAAAATGAATGCTGTAGATTACATTAAGATTTAAAGCATTTAAATTATTTGTACTATATTCATTTAAATATGTAAAGTATTGTATTTCCGCATGCTTTCACATATTTTTAATGCGAAATGTCAATTTACGCATGAAAAGTTAATATACAAATTGCATCATGTTGCGTTATAAAATAACCTTAAATTGTCTCTTTTAGCAATTAATTGTCAATTTATTCATAAATAGGAAAAGAAGAGGGGAAATATGTTGAGCTGCCAGGAGCAGAAATTGGAAAAGTCATTGTGCGATTTCCACCCGAAGCTTCTGGGTAAAGATTTTATTAAATAATTAATTAACGAAATTCTCTAATACTGTTAAATTTAGTTATTGACGATCACGCTACGATCAGCATAAATATTGATAATTTATTTAATAGATTTCTTCACATTGGACATGCTAAGGCTGCTCTCTTGAATCAACATTATCAGCAAATGTTCCAAGGAAAGCTCATCTTGAGATTTGATGACACGAATCCAGCGAAAGAGAAGGCCGACTTTGAAAAGGTTAATTCATCTTTAATTATTTCAATAAAGTTCAAAAGCTATGAATTGATTTTATTCAAAATAAGATGTGTTTGATTTTTAATTGTGTTTTGATTAGGTGATTCTTGAGGATTTGGAAATGTTACAAGTGAAACCGGACATTTTCACTTTCACTTCGGATTACTTCGAACTCATGTTCGAGCTGTGTGAGAAGATCTTGAAAGAAGGGAAAGCCTACGTTGATGATACTGACCCGGAAACCATGAAACTTGAACGTGAAAAGAAAACTCCATCCAAGAACAGAGAGAACTGTATGAGTAATTACGCTTAAAAAAGCTTATCTCTACAAAAAACACCTTTCTTAACTATTTTTTTAAAATCCTCGTGTAATGTTTAGCCGTGGAGAAAAATTTTGAATTGTGGAATGAAATGAAAAAAGGATCAGAAGTTGGGCAAAAATGCTGCGTGCGAGCCAAGATCGACATGGAGTCTCCCAATGGATGCATGCGAGATCCAACGATTTACAGATGCAAAAACGAACCTCATCCAAGGACTCAGGATAAATACAAGTAAGATTAAGTTTAAACAATTTATTAAATATTAAATTATTACAAATGCAAGTGCTCTTTGGAAGAACCTATAACTTTGCATTATAAAATTTTAACATTAAAACAAATTATTAAAACTCGGTTTCAGAGTTTACCCAACATATGACTTCGCATGCCCAATTGTGGATAGCATTGAAGGAGTCACCCATGCTTTGAGAACAACGGAGTATCATGACAGGGACGATCAGTTCTTTTGGTTCATCGATGCCCTTGGGCTGAGGAAACCCCACATTTACGAATACTCCCGACTCAACATGACCAACACGGTTTTGTCAAAGAGAAAACTAACTTGGTTTGTCGATGAGAAAATCGTTGATGGATGGTAATTTTTCATTTGCCATATTAACTTGTTTCAATTAAATTTTGTATTTTATTGCATTCAAATGGTCATTTAATCTTAATACTATTTTATCTTTATCAGCAACGTAATAAAAAGTAATTGGATTTTTAGGGACGATCCACGTTTTCCAACAGTCCGTGGGGTTTTGCGACGAGGAATGACAGTGGAAGGGCTTAAGCAATTTATCGTTGCTCAAGGATCCTCGCGCTCAGTAGTCATGATGGAATGGGATAAGATTTGGGCATTTAATCGAAAGGTTTAACTACAATTAAACTCTTTAGCTCCAATGTTAGTTAAAATTAGTTAATTAAAAACTTGAATTATATTAAAATAATAATGTATTTAGGTGATTGACCCAATTGCTCCAAGACACACCGGATTGTCCAAGGATGATCTCATTCGAGTGAGTGTTAAAGGCGTAGCTGAGGAATGTCAGCAATTTCCTGCTCATCCGAAGAACACAGACGTTGGAATGCGAAACACATGGATGTCCTCGAATGTCTGGGTGGAGAAGGAAGACGCGGATTTGTTCGTGGAAGGAACAAACGTCACTTTCATCAATTGGGGAAATCTCAAAATTGAGAAGATAATCAAAGAGGGAGATCGAATTGTGAGAATCGACGCGAGCCCAAATTTGGAGGATAAAAACTTTAAGAATACTTTGAAAATCACTTGGCTGGCGGATAGTGCGAAGAATTCGCTGACGCCAATCACGGCCGTGTACTTTGACCATATCATAACGAAACCCGTGTTGGGGAAGGACGAGGACTTCAAGGCATACATTGGAAAGAATACGAGATCTGAGACGGCAATGATTGGGGACGAGGATTTGAAGAATGTGAAGAAAAGCGAAATTATTCAATTGCAACGAAAAGGATTTTTCATTTGTGATCAGCCGTACAATGCCAAAGGGTAAAATTATTAAAATATTAATTAGTGAATAAAAATCTTAATTTATTAGTTCCATCACCATTCCTCCTTAGAATATATTCCTCCATAGCTCCATTGAACGAGCCGTTATTTATAAGGGAGTAATTAAACATTTTGATATTTAATATAGTTCATGTTTTTCAGGACAAATGGAAACGAGTCTCCATGTATTTTATTTGCGATTCCTGATGGTCACACAAAGAAAACGCCAACGGGAAAAACTCCGACTGCTGAAGTACCCAAGCAAAAGGTTGAATGGAATTTTAAATTAATTTTTAAATATTATTTAAATTTCTAAAGGATACAACGCTTTTTGTAGAATGTTTTTCAATAATTTATATTATGTAGGAGACAGCGAACGTTTTGATGGAGCCTTCAATCAAGGTTGAAGGAAGATCAGGCGAGGAAATTGATGCGGCGATTGGTGAGCAAGGGAGTAAAATCAGAGAGTTGAAAGGAGCAAAGGCCGCTAAGGATGTGATTGACAAGGAAGTCCAAGAACTTTTGGCTCTCAAGAAAGAATACAAAGAATCTACTGGGAAAGATTGGGCGCCTGTTGGCGGAGCCGCCGCGGCTCCTGTGCGGCAACCAAAGGAGAACAAAAAACCCCAACAGCCCCAGCAACAACAACCCAAGCAGCAGAAACAACAAAAACAAGAAAAGCAGCAGGAAAAGGAGGATTCCACCAATGCAAACTTGAAAAAGCAAACGAGACTTGGACTTGAAGCCAAAAAGTGTGAGAATTTGTCAGAGTGGTTTTCTCAGGTAAAATATATAGGAAAATGCTTATGCTTATATATTGATTGAAATTAAGTTAAAGAAATTAAATTAAAACATTTAAAATGATTAATTAATTAGGTAGTGAAGTTTTTAAATGGTTTAATATTTGTTTTAATATAAGAAAATTAATGTTTTTTTGTTAATCATAGGTGATTACGAAAGGAGAAATGATTGAGTATTATGACGTGAGCGGGTGTTACATTTTTCGCCCATGGTCTTACTCGATTTGGGAGTCGATCCAGTCTTGGTTCGACGGTGAAATTAAGAAACTCGGAGTGCAAAATGCCTATTTCCCAATGTTTGTGAGTCAAGCGGCTCTTGAGAAAGAGAAGAATCACATTGCCGACTTTGCTCCAGAAGTAATCGTTTAATTATAATGTCAATTTGATTTAATTTATTTTTCTAACCGAACTAATAGAATTTTTAATCATGATTAGGATTTCCTATTTATTACTCAACTTTCAATGCACATATTATTTAACTTTGAATGCTCATTAAAGGTTGCATGGGTGACGAGGAGTGGAGACACGGAATTGGCTGAACCAGTCGCCATTCGACCAACTTCTGAAACTGTCATGTACCCATCTTATGCTAAATGGGTTCAATCTTATCGGGATCTTCCAATCAAATTGAATCAATGGAACAATGTTGTGGTGAGTTGAAAATCAATTGTATGCAATATTGGATTTTTGATAATTTAGAATTAATTAATTAATTTGGGGATTTTTGTAGAGATGGGAGTTTAAGCATCCACAGCCCTTCCTTCGGACACGCGAGTTCTTATGGCAAGAAGGCCACACGGCCTTTGCGACTTACAAGGAAGCTGAAGAGGAAGTGTACAAAATCCTCGAACTCTACGAACTCATCTACACGTATCTCCTGGCCATCCCGGTCATTCCTGGGAAGAAGACGGAGAAGGAGAAATTCCCTGGCGGCGATTACACGACGACAGTCGAAGCCTTCGTTTCCGCCTCTGGCCGTGGACTCCAAGGAGCCACGTCGCATCATTTGGGTCAAAACTTCTCAAAGATGTTTGAAATTGTGTTCGATGACCCTGAAACTCACGAAAAAAGATTCGCCTACCAGAACTCATGGGGACTCTCAACGAGGACGATTGGTAATAAAAGAAATCCAAACGAGTCTATAATATTATATTCAAACAAACATTCAAGCATTTTCTTTCATATAAATATAATTGAATTAAATTAAAATGGAATTATATTGGTTAAATCTTCCAGGTGCAATGGTGATGATTCATGGGGATGACAAAGGACTTGTTTTGCCTCCAAGAGTTGCTTCCATTCAGGCCATCATCATCCCTTGTGGCATCACAGCTAGCATAACCGACGAGGAGAAGAAACAACTTTATGAAACGTGCGAGAAATATGAGAAGACCTTGTTGAGTTCGGGAATCCGAGCAAAGGGAGATTTCAGGGATAATTATTCTCCTGGATGGAAATTTAATCATTGGGAACTCAAAGTAATGACAAAAAAGACAGGAACGCCTATTTGTTAACTTGAAAATTACTTTATTAATATAATTTTATATTTATTTGAATGGATTCTATGATTTTCTGTAGGGAGTTCCAATCAGGATTGAAATTGGGCCGCGGGATATGAAAGAGAAGAGTTTCGTGGCTGTTCGTCGTGACACGGGAATAAAAGGAACTTTTGATGAGGCATTTGTTGAGAAGAATGTGAGAGAATTGCTTGAAAGCATCCATACCCAAATGTTTAACAAGTAAGCTTTCTTATATTTACTCTTAATTAGAATAATATAATGATTAGATGATTACTAGTCTATATTTAAATAGTTAGAATACTTATTTGAGACTTTATCATTTTAATAATTATTTTTTACCTTTTTATTTACTAGAGCCAAGGACGAACTGGAGAGTCACATTATTGTGACGGAGGATTGGAAATTGTTCTGTTCCGAGTTAGACAAGAAGAAGATCATCATGGCTCCCTATTGCGGCAAAGTGGAGTGCGAGGAGAATATCAAGAAGGACAGTGCCAAGGATGAACCGAGTGAGCCTGGAGCGCCGGCCATGGGAGCCAAGAGCCTCTGCATTCCTTTCAAACAACCCAAGGAATTGACCTCGGACTTGAAGTGCATCCATCCGAAATGTGGGGGAAAGGCCCAGTTCTACACGCTATTCGGGAGGAGCTATTGAGAACTCATCTGAGTGAGTCTCTTCCGCAGTGGATGACAATATTCAAAGAAATTTACCTTAATGAGGAATAAATATGGACTAAAAGTTTTCTTAGGTAATGCCATTTATTTTCCAAGTAAGCTGTGCGAGCTCATTCTTAATATGGCACACGAACATGTGCGGATGGAAAATTAAAGGGAGTGGAATTATTGGACTGATTGAATTTCGACGATATATTTTAGTTTAGTTTTTTCAATTTTTTTGCTAATATGAGTAATCGACCCATTTCCCGAAGGGGTCTCTATAATAAATTATCGGTCTTTCTGTCATAAGCATAAATAAAAATTAAAAGAGCATGGATAATGGATCTGTTCAAATAAAGCGAATGGATCACATAGCTTGAATTTAAATAAATTAGATTTAACGCCTCTTTTCGAATAAATTACCTGAATAAGCCCATCTTTCCTAATAAAGTTTATGGAAACGTCGTTTACAAATTATAAAACATGTGTTAAATAAAAAAATTAAATTAGCAATTAATAAAAAAATGAGCAATTTCATATTTTTTCCACCACATTTTTAATTGTATTTAATTAATTAACCAAACATTTAATCTCTAAACCCACTCGTCATTCGTCCTCGACCCATACCGGATCTAATTGTTATTTAATTTCACTTGCCGCTTTTGCCGCTTGCCACTTGCCGCCAGGAGCTATTACTCAAATCAAAGGATTTAAAAACCGTATAGTTCAACTCCTTCACCACCAATTGTAACAACGGAGAACGTTACTTCAAATGGTTTGAGGAAAAGCTCATACCTAATTTACCTCTGAATAAAAATCCGTCATGCTGGATTGGTTTGATGAGATCACTTTACAAAAGGAGAAATAAAAAACGAAAAAAAACCGCTGACAAGTTTTATGGCAAATCATCAAGGCTCACAAAAAGGAATTCGAAAGGTAAATTTAAAATTGATTAAATTTATTGTTTTTAATTGAAAATTAAACAAATAAAATAACATTTATAGTGGATGAAATGGCGATTAAAAATGGGCATTCTGTCTTATGTTTACCACCATAACAATGCGAATGGAATAGAATATGTATGGAAGTATCTCAAAACAAAATCTAAATCAAAAAGCTGATTTTATACTTTAACTGGTCACGAAATTAGTTGCAAACTATGAATGAGAAAATGGGCAGCATATCATCACCACCTAATTGTTAATAGGATTAAATCCAAATGTCACAGTTATGACACGAAAAACTCTTGGAAAGAAAGTACAGCTAATGTTCAATGAGATGATATTGGAAATAAAGAACCAGCTTAGCAATGTGAAGTACGTTTGTACAACCGCTGATTTATGGTCATCAAGGAGAAAAAGTTACATAGGAGTTACAGTGCATTGGGTAAAATTATATCTTGAAATTTCAATTAAAATAATTTTTTTTTAAGTTTGTTTTGTAATTATTGTAATTTATTATTAATTTTTTATGTAGATATCAGATTCTCTTCAGCGGAAATCTTTTGCGTTGGCTTTAAGACGTTTCAAAGGGACTCACTCATATGACAAAATTGCTGAGCTGTTGAACAAAATTCATTCTGAATTAAATTTAACAATTGAAAAGATTGTTCGAACAATTACAGACAATGCTACTAATTTTTTAAAAGCATTTGAAGAGTACAAACAGCCAGATTCAGATTTGAATGAAACTGTAACACCCGGGTTGCGGTGGAAGGATAGGAGCGTCGGGTTTGATGGGCGTTTAGATGCCTCCAAGGGGATTCGGTTTCCAGGCGCGTTAGTTTTCTTTCTCTCGTTACGTTTTGTCCTTATCAGCGGACCGTCCTTTCGGATAGCCCTGCTGCAAAAACTCTGCTTCCCGCCTCTTGGTAACCGTCCTGTCCGGACTCCGCCGCTGTTTCTTTTGCCCGGAGAGGTTATCTCTTGTTATCCCAAGCCTCCCTCACTCCAATATGCCGGTATGAAAGACTAATATTAGGTTTGGAATCGCTCACTTTAATAAATAATAT
>VJMY01000482.1:0-58289 GCA_009869795.1 Neelides sp. FZ-2019 | reverse complement strand
ACATCGTACGACCAAAGGAATATAATACTAAAACAGTGTAAGACTAAAACAATTACGACCAGAAGGATACGTCCAGTATGATATAAGTCTAGAACAATTACGACCAGAACTTCGGGCCCCGTTTCAAGAACACGATTTCACGATATTCATATTTATATTTTGTAGTTTTATTATATTTTATATAAGAAGATGATTTTAAAAAATGAAAGTTTGAGACAGATGTCCTTAAGGAGAGTTCTTGGACTTCTTGATTAGGATTGTATGAAATATATTCAAGTGACAATTGAAGTCGAATTGCGTCGCGGGCTTATTAAGATGGTCACAGAGGAATGTTGAGGCCGATCTCATTGTTTCCCACTTGGTTTCTCAATTCCTCCTTTCTTCCTCACAAGACTGATGAGAGGAAAAAATGAAATGATCCATCAACATCAGGAATTCAATTCAATGCTCTTAATCAATTCAATCCGCAATTTACTTTCAATATACATTAATTCAACTTCTAATTTAATTTTTATTCCAACTAATAAATGACAAATGTTATTTAATACTAGTATATTTAGTATAGTTATTCTTAATTAATACATTATTGTAATTTCTTAATTATCATGCTCAGTCTAAAACGACTATAGCTTCAAATTAATTTTAAGTATTTTCTCTCGTTAAACTAAGCTTTTTAGTCATTTATACTACACAATGAGTTAAATAATTCAAAATTCCATCATTTAATGAAGTAACAAACAAAGAAAGTAATATTTCTGTTTTTTATTTAAATGTTGTACAGTTTTTAAGTATAATAATATATATAATAATAATAAGTTTAGTTTAAAATGAATTGGTTTATTGATATATTAGTATTTATTAGTATTTCTGTAATAATTTGATAGAAAAGCAGACTTTTATTCTTCGGCATTAAATATTAACCATTTAGTGCAATATCAATCACGATCGCCTACACCCGCCTGACAAATCTTCCTGTTCGTTCGAATTTTGGCTCTTTAAAGGTCGGATCTTGAAACCCGGTTCCGAAGCCTACGGAAAGTTATTGAAAGTTATTTTAAAATAATTTTAATTTGATTATAACTGAGTTTAATATATGATATTAATTACTTCTTGTATATGGTCCGATTGGTGATGCATATCCCCATTGCCTTTTAAATAATCTTTCCTCGTTGGCTTTGAAAGATCCAAAAGTGAATCCAATGAGACACATCACAGCAAAAATTATCAATACCTTCATTTTCTGATGCATGGAAACTATGTGAATTTCTAGAGATTTAAAATACCTTTTATAAAAATCTCAGCTAAATAAATAAATTAATGTAGTAAAATGACTAATGTTAAAATTGTTCCAATTTAACGAGTATTTAATTAGATCTAGCATGTTAAAATGCTTTAACATATTGAATTTCCAACATTCCTCTTTAAAAATGAAAAGATTATTATTATTATTATCCTTTCAATATTACTCTCATTACTAATAATGAGTATTGAAAGGATAATATTAATTATTTTATTAATTACACTCTATTGACAGTATTTTTCTAATTTATTTATATATTTGTTACTTGTTATTTAAATATTCAGTAACAATCATTCAAGTTTTGTAAGTATTAGAAATATATTACATATTAGTATTAGAACCTATTAACATTAACTAGTGCAATAAGAAGATTCAAATAGAGCCATAGAGGCAATAGAAGTAATAATCAACACAGTTATGTAAGTAGATTCACGCCTTTATAAAAATAATTTCTCTATGCTAAATAAAGGTTATTTTTTCTCCAAATAAAAGTGAAGCGTGAAAAAGGGAAGTTGTGAGTTTTATGGGGAATAAATGGGCTTGTGGTTCAGTTGGTGAAGTTTCTTTTCTCGAATCCATTTAGCGAACATCCTTTTATTCACAAATGAGTAATGTGGATATGTTTAAAACCTTTAAAAGCATCAAAGAGAATTCCGTCTTTTTTCTCTCAATTGCCTCAACGGAGGAGCTGAGATGGAAAAACCACCTTTAGCAGAACCTCACATCAAACTAAACCAAATATCCCCACACGTCAAAGCAAAACTCCAAGAAGAGCCATATATAATACAGAAATACAGAATATATGGAATACTGAAATATTCCATCATATTTTTCCTATAAAATCTTCATATAAACTCCCACCTTCACGGTGTCTAATCCCCATATAACACGTCTCATACACCTCAAACGGTCACGATATAATTCATTATTATATAGTGGATAATCGCACCGTCTGGCCTTTGAGAAAAAAACACAAGACATTTTCCGTTTTCATTCTTCGTTTCTTCATATTAAATGATTAGACGTTCGTTTACCATACTCTAGAGGAATTCTATATTACTGTAGCTTCAAGTTTTGAAGCCTCCAAGTTGAAAACAATAAGCCCGGTTCTGCAGCGGTCATTCAAAAATTCCGCCTCATCATCCCGCACGTTCAATTCAATTTTGAATTCAATAAGAAACTCTTTTATAAATTATGATGTTAATTTTATTAAATTGCGAATATCTCTCAATCTTATAATCACAAACTTGACTCAAGATTCCCCTTCTTCAACTTAAGACGAGCCAAACGGTTGAAAATGAACGCTAATAAAAGTGCAGTAAATACATGAGAATTGAATTGCCAAGCAATCTTCAGTATTTCTATTATCCTGAATTTCTCCTGCATAACAGGAGAGGAATTTTGAAAAAGAAACGGTTCAGGATAAATTGAGCTCAATTGTGCGTAACGTTGGTTCATTTGAGCAAGTGAAACTCACCGGCGTCTTTCATTGCCCCTCATTATGCCTTCACGTCTCTATTCAAAGAATGTACTATTACTTATATATTTCCTATGTTGTGAAGTTGTGCTATGGCCATTCTTTGGAGAAGAACTACGGCATTCCATAATGAGAAATAAGAGTGAGAAATTAGAAGAATTAGAACGTTAGAGATAGAGGAGTTTGTTTACTTTCCTAAATAAACAAACGGTTTTTAAGAACTTTTCCCGCTCCAATCACTTTTGCAGTACTAGATAGTGTTATATTACTTACTATTACTATGTAGTTTTGAAGTGATTGTGAAGGTATTAGTTAGTAGTTAGTTAGCTGCATGGGTGAGCATTGGGGGAATGAGAAGCGGGAAAATTTGAAAAAATCATTTTGACCTTTAATGATTCTTAATAGATGATATAGACGGAGAGGCGTTAAAGACCTTGAGATCTCGCCAAGTGCAAAAGAACAGTTTTCTCCTTCTTCCCCACTTTTCTCTGATTCACTCGCAAAACTCACCAACATCTGCGAAAGAGTGTTGTGGAAGGGAAAAAAGTTAACGAGAGATGCGCGTCTTAATGTTCTACAAGACGAGTTCCTCCGGATTTAACTCATTTATCAAATTTCTTCCATTTCTTTCTAATTTATTCATTGGCGTCTATTTCCCTATTCTTCCTTGAACTTAATTTTATTATCTAATTATTATACAGTTCGAAAAAGTAGTTAATTTCTTCGAATTCTTCAAGTTCATGCATTTTCAATGTATTAAATATTTAGCATTTTTACCAATTATCCAATTTAGCATTGTATTGCTAAGCGATTAAGCTGCTCAATTTAAATTATCTCCTGAATGAATTAATTTTAAGTTAACAACCCGATAATTTTTAAAGTTTTTAACATTAAAACAATACGCTTTGAACTCACACTAAATGTAAGCTAACAACATGTTTTTATTATTCAGTATTAGGAAACTTGGATTCATTTACAATTAGTATAAGGATTATACATAGTATATTTTATATTACAACTCCATTGAGCCTGCATAGGAGTATAGAAGTATGATATGATATATTTTCGTTTTTCGTTGTATTTGAGTAAAGTGAAGAAGTGCTGTAACGTGGAGGTTGTTGGTCAAGTTGAGGTCGAGGGTTTTTTGAGAAGAGAACGGGCCAAGTCGTGTGGTTGGGTGTAAATGGCCATCATATTTCATATGATTAAGAGAACCTATGTGGGCATGCGAGAGTGACGCTGTGTAGTACAAAGGGAATTCCTTGTAGCACATCATGTTCTCTCGGAGATGTTCTGTGTATGTGTGTGTAAGATCTCATTCATTTCTAATAACCGACGGAGGTTCCGAAGCTGTCAAATGGTCCAAAACCGCACGATGACTCTTCGAACTCCTAATGATTGATTCAACCGCCCCGCCACTTCCTCCTTACTTCAATTCACAACAAAGGAATTGAATTACCCAGACTGCCAAACAATTACCTTTATGCTCAAACCGGGAATTTCAAAAACCATTTAAACTCCTCTACCCCTCAATTAGCTCATTTGTCTTATTGGTCATTATTATTGGTCATATTCCTCTGAAGTGGAGAAACTCTTTTAAAACATGAACCAATTCAATACTTTACGGCTCTTTTAACTCTTAACGCTAATTTCTTTTCTCTACACATTTGAACCTTTTAAAAATTAATCCGCAACTTTTTCAAATATCCCCCCATTTAAAACGTCGCTTGTCATCCACAGTTATCTTACTTGCCTCATTGACACTTGACCACTTAACATCATAGTACAATTAACATTATAAAATTATTAACACTATAGTACACTTAACTTAGCATTTAGTTATGTTACATTTAGTGTATCCTAATATGTATGGATAAGAGAATGGCTAAATTTAAAAGTTTCCATAATAAGACGATGGTTATTGATGCGAGGTCGAGAGTTAAGAAATAGATGAGTGTCCTAGTCAATGACGTCCCATTGAGCTGAAGTTGTATTGTAGTGGAGAGGGCACCGGCCTGTGAATGATATCTCATTCAATTCCCATTCATCCCCTTCATCTTCCTACAGAGGAGAATTGGAGATTTTCATTCTCCGTTTAGTCCCCTTTATTCTCCCGTCATCTTCCTCCTCTACTTCCTCGTCCTTCAATGAAAACTTCCTCGCACTCCCTCGGACAAATCCGACATAGAGATATTCATTACCCACTACAATAACACTTCCAAGCACTTGAGACGTTCAAGTACATTGAGCCCTTTGGACGTTAAACGACTTAGCAGAATTTCATTCTCAACACAGACCTCAATGTCATCCCTCGTTTAAATTGAATGAAAGCGAGAAATGGATTAATTCATACAGAGATTCATATTCAAATTCCTCTATAGCTCTATTAATGTAGGTATTCTTTTATGAATAATAATGCTATAGAATATTTGTGCTTTAAATAATATTTAAATGGAAAATATTAAGTTTATTCAAATGTTTTCATTATATTAATAATTGGGAAATAAACAAGTTTATGGGCTGTGATTCCATTGAGGAAATCAATATGATTGAAATTCTCCTCGCTCACTTTGTGGCTCAGGACAACGTTGGGTAGTAGGGCTTCTAATCTTCTCACATCCTTAAATTTGACAAAATTCAATAATTTAATATTTATTATCATAAATATGGAGTTATTAAATAGTTAAATCGAATTATAATTAGTTTAATACTAGCTTGAAATGAAACGGTAGAGATACATAGAAATAAGAGAATGAGAGATGAAAGAAAGTTGGATACTTTAGGATTTGCCATGAAGTCATTTTGAGCCCATAGGAGAATGACGGGAGCTTTGACAGCCGTTAAATCATAGTCAGGAGGATCGAAGCTTCCGTAGATTTCGATGTTCTTCCGACGTCCATGATTGTAGCGGCAGAATCGCCGCTCGTTGTACAACTGAAGGAAGTGAATGAAACTTCGAGTTGACGTGATATCGGGGTAATGAGCCAAAAAAACGGGATACAACGTCTGGTCAAAAAATACAAAAATTTTGCCCATTTATTAAAAATTACAAATTATTAGAAGTATGCAGATAAATATATTTGTAATTTTTAAATTCATTATAAATATATAAGAAATGAGGAATTAAATAATAGGTAAAATTTAAATGTTTTTTATTCACATGGTTAACTTGTTGAAGATCAAATCCTGCCAAAGAAAACATGAGGTTCTCGCAAAATAACAAACTCATGAGGAGGCGAGGATCACAGATTTCAACTCCAAGTCTTCTTATAAGTTCTAAAACAACTTCTGGAATGAACTGTTGATGCCCAAAAGTTGACAATGCAATCTAAAATCATCAAATTATGAAAATTCCTGCTTTTGCAGTATTATAATTATTTAAATCTTACTTGTTCATTACGGGCAAATACAGCTGCATGGATAAATGGACTTTTACTAAATTCTACAGATTAATGGAAATTAGACTAATTGAAATTCCGATGAAATAATCGGATTTTTATAGGTATAAATGTGTATCTAATTGATTTAAATTTTTCGCACCAATGAAAGCCACAGGGGCAAGTGAAAAAGAAGCAATAACTTTCTCATTTAAATCAGGCACCAAGGAGGCTGCAATGTAGAAGGCCGTGTTTCCCATTGAATGTCCAATGTAGTATAATTTGCCATGGCCTGTCACCTCCAAGATGTAATTGATCATAGCAGGAACGTCGTACAAACCCATTTGCTCAAATCTGCTCAATTAGAAGATGTCAAATGTCTTTCACTTGTTCAAATGCTCAAATGCTAATTCCCATTCATAATCACTTGATCGAATAATACGAACTTATTGATCAACTATTATGTATCTATGAGTTAATTGAGTAGATAAACTTGCGTGAAATTCCAAAATTCATTCTGTTCTGGCAAATAGGAAATGTGTTTCATTGAATAATTATTCCCGCGAAAATTCCCGAGCCAAACGTCATAGCCAACATCAGCCAATTTGTAGGCTAAATTAAATATTTTTCAAATTACGTTTATAATTACAGAATTAGCAGTTATTTACTAATTTACACATTCCACAAGTAGAAGCCAGTAGTATTTATATGAGCAGTTTAATATTAATGTATAAAATCACTTTACGTAGGGCTTTCTCAGGAGAATTCATTAGCCAACCAGCGGAAGAGCACACAAAGCCATGTTGCAAGTAAACAGGGATTCTCTTCTTCATAGAACAATCCTCTTCGCTGCATCCTTTACCATGTGGTATCCTATGCAATGTGAGAATGTACCCGTCTTGAGTCGTCACTTTATGAACTTCAGCAGGATATCCATATTTTCTTATGAGTTGAACCTCAGATTCCATAAAATTTCAAATTCATTAAACAATTCCAGCAAACATGTTATGTAATACTTGATATGATACTATATCTGATACTACAGGAAATACTTGATTTTGCAAGGATTATAAATACTCGACTTTGTTCACTCTGTAGTCAATATACTGTATTGTCAATAGACTCAAATAAATCAATTACTCACTGTATTTAATCGCACGTCTTCGTTGTCTGAACTTAATGGCCGTGGAAATTGTGGAATAAAAAATATTGTGTTGGCATAAAGTATTAAATTGAGAAAAATACACGCGACCCCTAAGCGAGTCTTCATGGTATGAAATAGTATGAATATATTAGAGGAGGATTTGAATTGTGGGCTCAACAGGTGGTTGTTTGTCACAGCATCAAAATTTCCTTTAAGAGCTCGTAAAAGGAGGAAACAAAGTTTTGTCGGTTGAAAATATTTTATTTTTAATTTTTACAACATTGGGATAATTGAAAAGGGTCTTCTGACTCGGGGCTATTTAACCAAGAACATGTTCTTATATATGCTCGTCGTAAATCTGATCATAAAAGCCAAGCAAATAAATTAAAATTTTTGATGTTTCTGCAGGAGGACGAACCTTACTTTTTATCTACGGCCGTGAACGTCAGATGCGGGAAATGGAAAAAGGACGAGGAATCGCTCAAACCCACAAACCCACAACGAATACCTCCGTCCAAATACACGAGAATAAGAAGAATCCTCACAAAATCTTTTCAAGTATGCCAAATCACTTCATTTGAACTTTTACATTTACAAAATCATGCTTTTATGCCAAATTCTTCCCGGCATTATTTAAAAATGTTTTTAATAAACAATTTGCAAAAATATTTGCCTTTTATAAGGAAATTATATCGGACATCTATGTAAGTCCATATATTTAATTTTCCATACATCTTAAATTACGATATTATGCATTGCAATTCATAATGCATTATATCATATTATATAAAGTTATACAGACTGTTACGATGTGTTATCTGAGAAAATATAAGAAAAAACTTAATCATGTTTTCTCTCGCTTTCCTGTTTTGAAAATAGTGAATGATTCTTATAATGATAATGAGGTAATGATAATTCCTTTTCCCACACTAATCTGCCTCTTGTGTGTCTGAGAGTGTTGAGAGACAGGAGAGGAAAATGAAGTTGTTTGGACCCCAAAAAAGAATTAAATGTTAATAGCAAATATGAAAACTCCTGTTTTTGTTTTCATTTTCCCCACTCATCTCATGATTCGCACGAATTTCATCTCATCTTCCATTACCAGGTACGCAATGGCTTAATCATTTGTCTTCACTTTCTTCTCACGAGAAGGAAAGGAAAAATAAGAGAATGGAAATGTCACTCTTCAATCCCGTTACAGTTTAATTGCAACTTCATTAATTCACTATTTATGAACAAGAGGATAATTTAAAATTTCTCTTTCCCGCTACTTTCAATTTTACAAATAAATTGAGACTAACGAAATACCATACTAATTTAGAATCAAATAATTTTACTAATTTAGAATTTAATATTTTTTAAAGGTCACGAGCGTTTTGATCTTCATCGCTTGCATGTACACTCTAGTCGACAACGTTGTTTCCCTGATGAGTTCTAAGAAAAATTCCACGTTGGACATCCGCGATCTCATCATGAGCAATTGGGTGGTGGAGAAGGAATTTGGCAAGGAAGCCTCGGCCTTCGCGCCGTCCCTTCTCAACTTGCCCGATTTCTACTTCATCCTCAACAACGTGTCCATTTGCGGGGACGAGAAGGGCGCCCTGGGCAAAGACGTCTATTTCTTGGTTCTCGTACACTCGGCGCCGGACCATTTCGAAGAGCGCCAAGCCATCCGATCCACATGGGGGTCTGTGAAGTCAATTAAGAAGTCCGCCATTCGCTTGGTCTTCCTCATTGGGAAAGACTCGGATGGGAAGCATTTTCATATGGAGGAAAACGCCGTGGAGAGATCTGTGGCGAGAGAATCCCACATATTTGGAGATATTGTAATCACTTAATTATATTTACTTAATTAACTATTAAATGAGCCAATAAAATTAATGTCATATTCAGAAAAGAGCAATTGTACTTTATTATTTAAAGTACAATCATATTTAATTATAGAATTTAAGTCATGAAAATGCACTAATTAATGTAATTTAAATATTCAAATTTAAGGTGAGCGGGAATTTTCTGGACACATACAGGAATCTGACGTGAGCAAAAAATCTCAATAATTTTTTTAACAAAGCAATAGCTTTTTAACTATTGCCTTAAGTTCAGGATTTGTGTATATAATTACAATTATCAATAAGAAATCATTCATAGTTTAATAGCTGCAAAAAGCGAATTCTCTAATTAATAGCTAGGCCTTGCAGCATTGATATTTGGCTTTTTTATCATTTTAATTGATTAGAGAAATCATTATAAGAGTAATTGTTGGTTGAGTAGCTATGAGTAATTAGCTGATGGGCTAATTGGGTTTTAATGGTCTTATTGGTGTTGATGCAGGTACAAGCATCTGATGGGTTACAAATGGGCGATCAACTTTTGTCCCCACGCGACGTTCGTCTTGAAAACGGACGATGACGCGTTCATCGACATTTTCCAACTCTTCGACCTCACGTCTCGCTCTTACGGCTTCTCCCCGGAAAACACGCTCCTCTGCAACGTGTTCCCAGAAGGCTCAACCCCCGTACGAGGAAATTCTCAAGCTGTCGTCAAGGACGGATCTGTCAAATGGGCAGTGACCAGGAAAGAATACGAGTTTGACATTTATCCTAAATACTGCGGCGGGCTGGCGTATCTCATCACCCCTGACCTCCTCAAGTCCCTCTTTGCCCTCTCAGAGTCCGTGAGGTTCTTTTGGATCGACGACGTGTTCGTGACGGGGATTTTAAGGGAAATTGCCCAGAAAGAACCTTTTTATCTCAATTTGAGATATTCATATGACCCAGAAGACTACAGGAAATGGTTGAAGGAGAGAAAGAAAATTAATAAAATTCCAACCATGATTTTACATGTGGAGCGAGGAGAGAATTTCTCTGAGGAAATGAACAGATTGTGGATGAAAACAATGAGGGTTTGGTCATAGCGGGCAGTTTAAATCTGTAGAAAATTAATTCATATTTGACGGAAAAATTCTCCTAAATTTAAAAATCTAAAGATGTAAGAGGGGTAAATGTCAAACCAATCTACAATTATAATTACATCATAAAGAGCTTCTTTTTAATCATTACGTGTTAACACTTAATTTCTATTGCATAAAGTTAAAACTTTAATTTCTAGTCCCAAAACCTTTTATAAAAAGTGGTTTTTAGAATTTTGAAAAATTAAATTTTTCATAATTTTATTACAACTAAATAATACCTTAATACAACCTTTATATGTTTAGCTTGGTCTTTTATATTTGGTAATTTGATAAGTAATTGTGAATTACATAGATAATAAAGTACGGATCACTATAGTGTAATTTATAATAATATAATTTGTTAAATCCAAATTATCTTTTTAGTGAATTTCGTCAATATCAGTAATTAGGTATATTTTGTATTTCAAGATTATTATAAAATTATAATAATAAAGTTGTTTAAAGATCAAAATAATAGTGTTTGTAAATAAACTTGTATAAAAGTGTAGGTTCATTTGCAATGTGCCAAAATATTAGCAATGTATTGAGAAGACGAAGAATGAGAATAAAAGTAACGTTTTCTTTCTCAACTTTCCTTTCACACGTCCGTTTATTATTGCCTTCCCGTTCTCCACATAATGTCAAGATAGCGATCGGAAATGAAAAAAAGGAATTCCTATTATTTGCATAGACACACATCCTTTAAATGCGGATTCACCTGTTGCGTCTCCTCGCATCCTCTTTGTTGTTCAGAGATGTTCAGTTGAATTTCATTGATCCTCTTCGAGGATAAAAGTGAGGAATTGAGTAGGGAATACAGTTCTTCATTCCAATCTAAGATTCATTAGACATCCCCGTTGGAAATCAAGATAAGGTTTAATTGAATAATTAAATAAATCCTTTATTTATCGATAAATTGGAAAGAGAGATAAGCCCTAAGAAATCACAACTTGACCATTCCATACACATACAAATGCATGCACACAAACTTCCTGTTTGTTTACCAATAAACATTCAAGCATCTCTTTATATTGTCGCACTTGGATTCAATTTTTCATATTAAGGAGTTTACCATAAAATTCTTATATAAGATTCTTACCTGTTATACCGTGCTATATGTCTAGGCATACCTTCAATTCAATCAATTCAAAAGACGGGAAATTCTTAGTTAATGAACTCGAATAGTCAGAGTCAATTTTTAAAATAGTGTATAAACGGAATTCTTTTGACTCTATGTGGAAAAGAATATAAAATCGCTGACTCAATGGCCGTCTTTTTGTGTCCGTCGGGGCAAGTTGAAACGGAAGAATTCGAATGAATCGGCCGGTGAACCGCATTTGAGTCTCATTGAAGAAAAACTAATCCTCTTCATTCATTCCACGCAACTTCCGAACTCAATTGAGAATTTTTATATTTTTTTCGACTTCATTCAGCATATGATTAGGTATCATTTTATGCATTCTGAAATAGTAATAAAGCTAATAGATTCCTATACTTCAGCTTTGACTTCTCCTACTAGGCATATTAGTTCTAAAAGTACCTTGTTTAAATGTATTATGGAATATTGGCAATATGTGATAGAGTGTGTTGTGCATGGTTATAGTATATGTAGTGAAAAGAAGATATTTGAAATAAAGCTCATTTCACTTCCCTCACGAAATTTCCTTCAACTTTCCTCCGTTGAGATCTTTTAATTCTCTGCAGCGAAGTTTAAAGGGACGTTGAGCATCTCAACTAATGAATTCTCATCATCGAAGGGGAAAAGTACAGTTGGCCAACAAAAAAGCTACTCAAGAAGAGAAAAAACAAAAAAGGAAATTTAATAGCTTTCGGAAACCTCGCAAATCTCCTCTTTCAGTTCCCAATACACAATTTTCATATTTCATTCTCCTCCTAATGCGTTTTTTTCGCTTCCTACATACTGGAGAGTTTCTCTCCTGAACAGGTAGGAATGTGTGAGCAGAAAGGGGCAGTTTCGAAAATTGAGTCTTCTTTTAAATGCGAGGGATTTGAATAAAAAAGGATGCTCAATGATTCCCGCTATTCGCGGAGAAGGTGAAACCGACCTTGCAAGGCTTCGGAATCCTCGTGAATTCTCCAACAGACCAACGGGATTCACAATGTCTCCTTTTCTCAACTCACAATCACGACTTTACACACACGAAATTCACAATTTCCACTGTTCCTATACAACAAATAACAAATTAACCTGTATAGTAGTTGATATCTATTGTTTGTATCATTTAATGTATTGGATATGTTAGATAACCTATACGCTTCTGTATTGATATAAAATATATAAAGGTATAAAAGCTTATAAGAATATTCTAATATGCATTATATTGGCATGTTAGGTTCTATTTATCTATAACATTACATTTTAGGGGTATTTCACATATCCATGATCTATACTACAATGATATATATATATATATAATTTATTCCAAGTTCAATGTATGCATTTTTCACTTTTATTGTGTAAAACAAAGGATTTGATTGAGACGTGTTTTAATGAGATTTCTTTGTATTTTTATTAGGGAAAGTGACGTAGGTAGGAAGTGAAACAAACTTTGCTATTGAGCGGATATAGTCAATGTACTGTATAGTACTTATATTATATAGAGATTGAAAAAATAGCGAAGGGATAATTCAATGGATATTTAATCCGGTGTGAATAGGAAGATGCATTTGGATTCCTGGGTTCTTGGAGGTTGTTGAGGCAATGAGTAATGTGCGAGGAGGTGCTAGGTGAAACCGCAAGGTTCCCATTCAACTCTCAAAGGTCCTGGAAGAATGTGGGGATTAAATGGAGCAATTCCGTTTCCATTCCGGCTCCTTCCCATCCACCAGAGTTAATTTCCTTGATGAGGAACATCACCACACGAACAAACGTCGGAGGACATCAGGAACACACGTCCACTCCCATAGCCCTTTTTTCCCATTGAGAGACACGAACGCCAAGCCACAGAATGAACATTTCGGAGAAACATCAAATCCATGCTACAGTTTAGTCACTCATTCATTCATCTTCTTAATCAAATTCCCTGAAATGATTCAAATTCAAAATCATGCTCCGCTCAACTACTGGCATTTCAAAAACCTTATTCGTAACTTAACAAAAGCACACTAATGATTAAATAATGAGTAATGAAATTAAGGTCCTAGATTTCTTTACTTTAAAAAGAATTATAAGGAATTCCTTAATTCATGAGATAAAAACATCAATGCAATTAAATGGTTTCATAGCATTTCATTGCATTAATTCCATTAAACAGTAATTCAATAAATTTAATCTCCATTATTTTGTATTACTATACTGATTTAAAATATTCAGAATATCATTCATTTAAAATTGCAATCATTAAAATGGAACATAAACAATAAAAATCCTAATAAATGAATTTAAAACATCATTTTTGAGTCTCCTTGCTACTCGGTGAAACTTACGATTAGTTAGCATTATTACTTTATTACGTAATAGAAGTACATCTCTGAAGCAGGAGTCTCTTTCTTGTAAATAAAAGTTTGAAGTTAATATCAGAAACTCGTAAACGTGATATGAGAAATCCATATTATTCGGCGTGGTGGTATGAAGCGGGGAAGGTGGGTTAATTACAGCGTGACCATGGCTAATGTGCAGGAGGAACGTTATTGGGACTGTTGGGCAGCGTGGGTAGCGTGGAGTTGGAAAGACCTCGTGGTGGAGTTTCCTCTAATCAACACCGCCATTCACCCAAATGCCCTCAAACGCCTTCCCATCCTCACCTCCATTTCAGTGGATTTACGTCAATTTGAGCGGGTCCGAGTGGAGGGAAGAAGAGCTAAAGAGCCTGAAAACAGCTCCGTTCAAACGGTGTTTCTCCCAAAGACACACGGAGAAATCTCCTTAACTTTCTTTCGCGTCACTTATAGCCATCATAATTCCTTGAGGTCACCGTCAACTCCTCTGCCTTCCCTCTTACTGTAAACTCATTTATTTATTGAGCCTAGCGGTACACAGCCCGCATCCTACACAACAACCAAATTTATAGCAAAAACTAATTAACCAACAAACCTTCATTCCCTCTTTTAGAATACAGATTTCTCATTTACATAAATATACGTTCAGATACCATATACTTTTGCATATTACATACCTATACCAATCTATGAGTAATACAACACACGAACTCTTCATCCCTTTTAATCCAAAAGCATTATTCTTTGTAATTTCCTACGTATCCTTTTCAATTTCCCAAATTGATAATTTATGGTATGATGTACACACGAAGATGTGTAGGTAGACTGGGCAAGATGTGTAAGAATATTTCAAAATATATTTTATGTGTTTAGTTAAGGAAGGTGAAAATATGAGTTGAACATGTGAAATGCATTATTGGCTATGGAGTGGGCAGGAGTTGCCTTAATGGTGAATAATAAGAGTATTGTTCTCCGCTTACCCATATAAGCAGGGACTTAATGAGGGAGGAATTTTAAATGATCTGCGGACGTATACAATATCTGAACAACTCACTTCAGTAACTTCACAGAAGTTTGAGAAAAGCTTTTCGAGTCTGCTCAAAGGGCCAACACCTACGATCTGGGAGAGTTTGGAATTATTTGCCTGACCTGACCGTCCCACACAACCACACAACTCATACATGCTAATTTGGATTTTACTATTGAATTTATAATTCATTATTTATGGCCGTCACATCCACTCTTTTACGCCGCGACTCAAGAGCGATTTATATGCATAGATTCTGAAGGAAGTCATAGACTTCTTAACGTCTCTTATTTAAATTTTTGAGTAAATGTATATATTTTTAATGCTTAAGCGTGTAATTTACAATGGGCATTGTATTTATAATTATATTTAAATTCTTATCTTGTAACAAATTGTGAAATAAATAAAGGGGATATGTTAAAAGACATAAAATATGAACGTTTAAAGAAAAAGCAAATGTAAGGATAAATGGAAGATAAAAAATATGAGTTTTTTGGTAATTGTGGAAATTTAGCAATTAAGATTTAATTCATCGCCGTAATTCAATTAGCTATTCATTCGTGATGAAAATGTCTTTGGTTGCAATGAAGAAATGAATTATTGTTTCTCCACCCTTTTGGCTTCGCCTTCTTCAACTATTCAAAAGGAATTGTTAATTAATCATTAAGCAAGTTATAGAAGGATCGCCTTCGAGTTACGTGTTCACTTGAATCTTGAATTCGAACCTTGAAGCCTTTCCTTGCACCTCAAATTTCATCTGCATTTTTATAATGTCTCAGGGAAAAACCAAAACAAGCAAATGAACAGAAATGCAAGGAAATTGTGCAAATGATAAAAAATGCATGTGCATCTTTATGCGGTTTTTCATTCATTGCATGTTTTGATTCTAACGAACCGCAAGAGCTTCAAATAAAATCAAAAATCCAAATATGTTGATTTAAGTTGACATCACCAAATACCACGAGTTTTACATGAAAATATCCATTTCTAAGTCAATACCCTTTTCTTGCTAATTAGAGATCATTTAGTGGCGAGTTGGAATTTTCATTAACATTCTTGAATGGATTATAAATAAGTCAATTTTAATGAAGGAATTAAAATAACTGCACTACTCTAACATTACTAAAAAGTAAATATTTGATATGCATGAATGAAGCAGAATGAAAAAACTCTCTTGTTGACTTTAATGATCAATAGAATACCTGAATTCGATATCTAAAAATCGAAATAAATAATCTAAATACTGTGGCCTACAAAGATCTCCACCTAACCTTTTTCATTTTCATGGTATCTTGGAATCTCGCATGTAAAATGTTTATAATAAATTCAAGAATATGATTTTTATGAAGAAAAGTAAAATTTGATCAAATATCACGTAACAGTAAGCAATTCTAGGGTAAATTTTTCTCCATTTCCCTAAAAATAAAAAAGATCAGACCGAGATCTTTGTAATCCACAGTATGTTGAGCATAGATATTCCATAAAATCGGGGTTTAATAGGCAAATATTTCAAAATGAAATAATTATGTAATAGAGAGCATCAACATATCATATATTCGAGATTTTGAAAGAGATGTTTGATTTTCAAGTCAGAGATTCTCAGTAAATCAGGATGATTAAAGTTTATTAAAAACAAGAATAGTAATTAACATCAAAAACATTAATTTTGATACCCCAAACAGGATTTTTTCTTTTAGTGAAACATTAATTATAATTCATCAGCTCTGTGTATTTTATTAATTAAAGTCTTTAATTGAGCATAAATTATATTGTCAACTCTCCGTATAGCTTAACATAATTTAACCTTATACAGTTAAATTTGTTTATCAACTAGATAAATAATAAGCTTTATGTAAGCTTATTTATATTTTGTTATATAATAGATTTGATTTTATTTTAAATGAAAAGACTGTTTTGTTAAGTTTAAATTTTTCTTTAAATTAATAATTAGATTTTTTTTAAATTAAAAAAGCCAGTTTTAAGCTTAAAGGTTTTTTTTGAATTATTGCATAATTTCAATTCCATTTATCTTAAGGTTAATTAGCTTGATAGTGCAACTGAACTTTGAACGCAATAAATTAATATAATTATAAGGGATTTGAATTGATAATGTGGAATATAAATTCAGTAGGAGTTTCCAGATTCAACAATGTATCAAATTCTCCCAAGTTCCGAGGGTAGTTAGAACATAATAGCTGACGTTGAGAAACGTCGTAGGCAACCGAACGGCACTTCCACACGAACTCTTCTTCCTTCTCTTCATCTTCCTTCCACTTAGGTCTGCCGCCGCTTGGTTGGATCAAACTCTGAAACATGAGAAGCAGAAGAAATGTTGGGGAACTTGACCATCTCGTGTTGTTTGAGGGTGGGCGTGTAAAATTCCCTTGTTGACAACCAGGGGAAATGTTTGAGAAATCAAACATGTTCAAGGCACAGAAATCACGCGAACATCTCAACCAATCACTCCATATATTATGGTGAGAGATAAATTCAACACAATTTTCATCGCGTGTTCTCAGAGTGGAAGGTGAAATGGCGAATGTAAACAATCACTGAGATAATAACACGTAAGAAATAATATGCCAAAAATTTAATCAATCTCTTGTGTATTGTATTGTCATAAAATACTGATTATTGAAACTAACATAATTTAACATAATTATTAGTAACTGTAGGTACAAATTATAAACATTAATTTAAGAGGTTATTTGCAAAAAATTTAGTAGTAAATTTATAAATCATAAAATGGCTTTAAATTAAATAAATGTTTGCACTAATAATTTCATCCAATTTTAAAACATTAAAGCTCTCTTGAAATTAAAATTGAAGTATATGTTTTATACAAATAATAACGAATTCATAAAAAAGCTAAAAAAATGCTCCAGTCAATTCTTATAAGCCAAACTTCGCCAAACTTCGCCATTCTACCTAACCATGCATTTATGTTCTTGTTCTTAGGGGTTAAATCTACTTATAGAATAATGCAATGAAAAAGCCAAATTCAAATTCAACCAATTGATGATTTATTCAGGACAACCCATTAGTCATTTACTACTTAATAGTAATTTACAAGCCAATAAACTCAATTACACTTCAATTCTACTTAAATAGTCATATTCTCTTACACTTCCATTTCATGAGAAAAACCTACCTAGTCCTAATAAAGATACGAAGAGCCGGTAGAGTCAGGCCTGATGTCCACAACCGCAGTCCTCAATCAAAGGAGAACATGCTGATCATCAAACACCTTCGGAGAGAAATTTTCTTCTCATCTGAAACTTTGAATGATAGAAATGGGATATGAGCTCAGGCCAGGAGAGAATCAGAGATCCTCCTCTGGCCCTCCAAATCCCGATTGTCGAATGTCCCTTCAATGAGCTCTTAGCTCCTTTTATACCCAATTGACACTTTTCACTAGGGTCACAGTCAATCCATTGAATTCCATACTTTGTATTTACTCCCTAGCCTATAATAACCTATTTTGATCTCCCTTTTGGAAAAAGAGAAGAATCTTTTAAAACACACATAGCTACATTACTTATGGTCTTTCCCTTTCCTTTCCACTTGCACAACAAATCTCATGCACAACCATTTTTACTTACGCATTCAATATCTTTAAATAGTCAATTAATCATAAATTCTCTCTTGAGAACGCCTCTATCAATTGCTTTAGATCCCTTTTAATTATCATGGTAAATGATATTGAATCTTGCCAGGTCAAGCGTTTGCAGAAAGCAAAAGCCACTTCTAATTTTAAAGAAAGCACCTATGAGCAGATTTCCGTATTCTCGTGACATTGCAAGATATTTCAAAATTTTCGAATAAAGTTGTAATCCATCATTTAAGGATATAATGTCGATATAAAACTCTGAAGTTTCCAGGAATTTATTCATTGTCAAATTAGACATTGAATTAGACATTGTCAAACTCTTTTTCTATTTATCGTTTCTTATTTCGAGCTCTTTCACAGTCCTGTGTTTTTCAAAATATCGTCTTTAATTGTTCGTTTAAAAGTCTGACAAGGCTTGATTCAATGAAAAATAAGGTGTTAAATTAAATAATCGAAAAATTATACACGAAAATGATTCATGGTTCTTGTCCATTATTAAAGGATCTTTTGTCAGGTAAATAGACGTGAGTTGTAGAGATAAAACTTTGAATTTGAATCGTAAAAAAATAATTACGACTATGTGAGTTGAATGAGCAAATGAGTGTTTGAATGACTTGATTCAAGAATCAAGATCCCACAAAGTGTGAAATGAAGTGAAATGTCCATCAAACAAATGGAAATTGAAGTCTCCCGCTGTCACAACTCATTTCTCTCCTTTTAATTTACCTTTAATCCCACCAAAGTTCATTAAAACGCGAATAAATGAATTTACAATTGCAAAAACTCGTTCAGATTTTCATTTTCTCCTTATATATCAGAACATTCAAGTCTACCTATGTAATAAAATTGCATCATTTCCATTTTACTTGCAAAAACCATTTTTGTATTCAATGTAAATTGGATTTTAGTGGATCCAACAAGGAAATTATTTTTCCTTAAATATTAAACTAGGGGAATGTGCCGTTGAGAATCCCCGAGTGTGAAATGAGCATATAGGCATATATATATATATGAAATAAATGAAAACTAATGTGTGTTGTATGGAGATGGCAAACGACGGAGTGTGTCTCGAATTTGTAAGAAGCGGAATTGAGCGGAAGGAAGGAATTACTCTCAACAAAACTGTTTCTCATTGTTACACTCAACAATCGCCAACTCAACTATTCCTCATATCCAAACCATATATGCTTGGGAGAAGAAAGGAAATTATAAAAATTATTCAACGCAAATTTTATTAAAAGCGAGGAAAATAATATTAGATTTTCCTAACGTTCCTCGCCGTGCTTACCTCCTTTTCCCGCTCATTATAAATTACCAAAGTTGGAATCATGAGCATTTGTAACAATGTGCTAGGAGGCTTTTATATAGGAAACTGTATATGAAAGCTATGCATTTAAATTGAGAATTATGTGTATAAAAATAATGATTGTAAATTGAGTGTTTATGATATGTTTGAGGATATGCAGAAATACAGTGGCCCAGTTCCCTAATGAAATGTTTTAAACAAACCGTTGAGGATTTGAATGGACGAAGTTTCGGCTCTTCCTCTATTAAACAAAATGAGCGGAGCCCAAGCCTTCTTTAGAATCTGCATAATCTCAAACACTCAACAACAATAGGAAAATTTTATTAAATAATATTTCATTTCATTCTTAAGGATGAAATGAACAAGTTAAGCAAAGCACAATATGCTTTTATTACTGAAATGTTAAGTAAATTATGTCTCTTTTCATATACACTTTTAGTATGTAGCTTTCAAAAAGTTGAAAAAATTTTTGAAATAATAAGTTAAAAATAAGTAATGATTATTTTGAAATTAAATTTTTACTACAATACAACTCAATTAGTTAATGATATTTCATTTTATTTTAGAAGCTCAACATGTACTTTTAGGTATTGCTTCTTTATAATCTCGCTTCATTTTTATTTTCTTAAAGCTTAGTTTCAAAACCTGAAATTGCAATTGAGCTTCGACTAAAGAACGTCCAAATTTTATATGAAAATGTTCAAAAATAATAGCCTTTACATACAGCATAGCTCTAAAATCCTGGAAATGCTCAAATACAGACTATAACTGTTAGCGATAAATGAACCTATAATGGATAGTAGTATTTAGTTTGAGTTTGAAATTGCTCGTTTCCCATAAAACCCAACGTGAAGTTCATTGGGAGTTGAAGGCCTGTGAAGGTTAAAAAAGGAAAGTGAAGAGTTTCATCCTTTGTCGTAAACTTTTGCTTTTCGTTCCAATTATCCTCTTGTAAGTCTCGTTGTTGTGACTTGAAAGTAAAGGCGAAAGGAAAAAATAGGAATTCAAAGATTATCTTAATGTTCGAAGTAGAAGCCACTTGGCGAGATTTGTGAAGTTTCGCAGGAGGAAACTGAGAGGAGGTTCGTAAAAAGGAGATTTTCTCATCACCCGCACACAAAGGTCTTTCGTCTTTCTTGGTGGTTCTCCTCATTTTTAACCAATTTTCTCATTTCATCGGGATTCCATTCACCACCACCAACCCTTTTTATCTTGGCGGAAAACTCGGTTTAATGTTGTGGAACTTGTGATGGTCCTGAAGTTAAACCAGTTCTTATAAAAGCTCCACGTTCTAGGAATTCCTTGCCAATTCTTCGCCAATTAACTCACCAGTTTTAGCAACTTCGTCAAGTTAGGATACTCCAAGCATTTCTTACCAAACTCTCCCTCGCAATGAGTAAAACTATTATTTTAAATTATTGAATTGATAATTAATGCATTCATTGATTCTTAGTTTTTTATGTTCTCATTCTCACCTGGAATTCACATATAATATTTTCCATTCACCAAACAGGCTAGATTTATTCTGTTTAATAAAACAAGCTCGAATATTATAGATAATCAAAGAAGATTTATATATATAATAACTTGTTTAAAAATTGCAATAAATAATTTAAATTAGTTCATTCCCCTATCGCGTTTTAAATAATCATCAAATGAACATTATTAATTTATTAAATTAACTTACTATAATACATTATTATTTGTGAGCTTCCCAACATTTCTTATTTTATATTAATTTTTCAAGTTTCGGGCTTTTACGACTTTTTTCATGCATTAAGAATTGTCATTATGTATAATAAAAACAATTATACTCTATATTAAATATAACATAAGTATTATAAGTCTGTATAAAAATGTAATGTAAGTTCATGTAGGGAAATTGGCATAAGCGTCATATTTTTCTTTTTTAACTTCAGCTTGATTCCAGACTCATAAATTTTAATTTATGAGAACTCGCCAAACTAAAAAAAGTGAAAAAACGCGGAATGAATTGGGAATTACGTTGATGATGGTGGGTATTGAAGCAATTCAATTTGTATTAAATTGATGCATCCAAAGATGTAAAAAATGCACAACCAACTTTTATGTTTTGACCTCAAAGGTCATATGACTCATTTGGTAAAATTGCATTAACTATCTCAAAATTTCGCTAATTCTAATTTATTATTTCCAATAAAATGAGTTTTGCTAAATTACTAATTTTTATAATAATTAATTGAAACTCAAAGAAAGCGAATGAAAATTGACCATTGGCTAACTTTATAGATGAAAATGAAAAGGAGAGAAAGATAATGGAAGCATTAAAATGATCGAGCTTTTTGTTTCTTGCGTTTCAACCTTTTTCGGCCTTTTGATTGCCTGGCTGACATTAATGGCTTCTCCCAATGGATTTATTGAACAGGCAATTCACATGAGAACGCATCTTCCTATTTCTCATTCATCACACCATTTCTCTTATCAAGGCGTAATGGCTCTTAACATTCACTTTATTCTCCACCGCTGGTGAGCCAAAGCAAATACACACAAAAGGGAATCTGTAAGACAAAGGTGAGGAATTTTATTATCGCACATTCGACTTCTTACAAAAAATGACTTTAAAAGGCTCTTTAGCAATTCATTAAATCACAATATTCAAGATTCTGTTCAACCGTCGGACACATGACTTGACTTCTACATCACTTACAAGTACAACAAGGAGAAATACAAACACGAATTAATAGCGGGAAATTCGAATTATTCATGTGATATCCCACAGAATGAGTTTTTTTCTAACTATCTCTAACTCAACTGACTCAACATATATTACTGAACATGACCAAGATCATGATATAATATATGCATAATGTATAGTTCTACTGTACATATTTAAATCTCATTCGTGGAGTTTAAATCAACTGGGTTTGAACTTCCTTGTAGAGATTCCCTACACAAGTTTATATGAGAAAGTGTAGTAATTAGGTCTGAAGAATTTTAAATAAAAATCCCTTATGTATGCAAAAGTTGGTTGAGGTTGGAAGTAAAAATTTATATGTCACGAGTTCCCTGGTTGATCATAACTTGCTCTGTGGTTCTCGTCGTGGTCAGCAAGTCGACATTGAGGGAAATGACAGAAATTTGCTGAAAGAAAAATGTAAATTCAGGAGGGTGAACGTAATGAACTCCCAGAAACTCACGAAGTTAAAATTCAAATTACAGGCCAATAATTCAAATCTTCTTCAATAATTTATTCACATACGGATTCTCCCATTTTCATTATGGCTCCGTCCAACGTTCTTTTTTCCACTCAAGGTGTTAAATTTCTTCCGTATGCTTCTTATTACCAGCTTCTGCAAATTCTCTCATAAGTAACTTATGCCAGAATATATTACAAGTCTATTAGTTTGTATTATACAACTTTAGTTTCTTAAAAAGTGTATAGCATTATATACCTATACGTTAGCAGTATTATTAGCTTATATAGGAGTATATAGTCCGAGAAGTGATAGATATGCGTTATAGAGATAAATAGAGATAATATTGATATATAAAAAATAAAGATATTTTTCAGTGCCCATTTTCCGCATTTTTTCCATCTAAACAATTATATAGTTCGGTTGATGTAAAAACATTTGGAGTTAATAGTCTAGAACTTCCGAGCACATCAATGCTCATTCAATTCGCTCATTGTGCATAGGAAGAAGACGAAGCGTGGAGGGGCAATGGGCATGTAATAGTAAATTAGTTGAAGATCGTAAAGAGTCTTTCGGATGAGCGGTCGAACATCCAAGCAAGTGGACGTTCATTCCCATGGACAACTCCGTGAAAAACAGAACAATTTACTCTTTTTCACCTCCGCTGCTGTCAATTGTTTAAGATCTTTATATGAGAGGAAATAGAGTTTATCAGAGAATTCAAACTCAAATTCGCTTCTATAAGTTAAATCATTCAAGCATTATGTACCTTAAACACCTTCAACTCAATAGAAATTGTGTGTAATTCAGTAATTCAAATGGAATTTGAAATCTTAATAAGGACATTCCTCTCTATTATGTAATTTCTTACAGTTCTAAGTTTAAACTTAAGTTTTATTAATTATGTCATTTGACAAAACAATTCCCAGCGTCATTGAATTTTTGTTTTTATAATTGATACGATAGACAGTAAAACAGTGTCAATATTTGAAAATTATGGACTGCTTTTGAAGTTTTAATGATTTGTAAGTATATTTAAAATTTGTATATTTACATTGTTGGTAGTAGTATGTGAATTGTCATCTCTTTTGGATCCCCTGTGAAGAGACGAGTGATGAGGAAGATTAAGGGAAAAGCAGAGAGGGAAACTTGTTTGGAAGCACAGAGTTCTCCAATGTCACATTCCATTCACTTTTAACCAAGGTGCTCATCTATTTCATTTTATTGGATACCCTTGATGCCTTGATGCATGCCGATGTTTTTCCCGCCGACTCTCTTCAAGGAAGATTCTTTCACTGGCGTCACTACTTATTTAGAAATGCAATTTTATGAATACAAAAAAGTAAATTATAATTTATTATATATATAAATTTATAAAATGAGTATTTTATAAGATAGAGATTATTCTTGATAAAATGAGTGAGTTCGGGTCAAGGGGAAGTTGAGATGTTTTTAAAATATTTCATAGTTTATAAGGTTTATAAGTAGTAATTATTTATGTACATCGTGTTATGAGGCTTTTGTAAATTTCCCTAATTATTCCCTTTGAGGCATATTGGGATTTATTGAAGAGATTGTAAATCCCACTTGTGGGGTCGGAGATGTACAGAAATGGACTCCCACAAACTCTCAATGTCTTCCATTAATTCTTCATTTTTTCATTAGAAAAACGAGTTTATATTAGCTGTTGATTGTAATGGGGAATGAGAAACATTAGTTGCTCACAATGTTCAACATGGATAGTTATACTTATAAGAAAAGCTTATCACGTAATTATACCAAAATTAAAGGTCAATTCAAAACATTTTCATAAAGCTCGTTATAAATTTAAATTTTTAAAAGCCATTCTTTACATTATCAGAGCTACTACTTTTACAATTTTTCACCTTAGTTTATCCAAAAATACAGATTACAAATCCTAAACGTCCGAATATATGAGGTCAAAAACGTTCGAATATCCGAAGGCCTATACGACAATATTAAAGCATTGTAATCCCCATCTAAACAACTAGACATCCGAGAATCCGAGGCGGACTCTAGCGTATAAAAGAAATTAAGTTTTTAACCTTACAATTAGTTATAAAATAGATTTGTTATATATATTTGTATAATAGTCTTTACATAGTAAATTAAAATGATTAAATACCGTTAAGAATCTTAGCTATTAATTTCCTCATGATTATCTTTAATACCATTAAACATTAATTTTCTATTTTGTCATTTAGAGATGCTACGTATTCTTATTAATTAAATTTATCTTAATATTCATTAAACATAAAACGAAAAATTAAAATGCACAAATTCGAATTCCTAATTGATTTAATAATATTAAATAACCTATTAGACTTTGAATTTAATATTTCTAATAATTAAAGCGTGGTTCAACTGTAATACATTTTATAATTTTAATACGTCTTATCAGATGTATTAAAGATCAATTAAGGGCTTAGATGGAGATTACACTGATTAAACTTAGTCTCGGACGTTTAGGCGCTTGGGTTCTCGAACGCCTAGGCTCTCACATAAAAATTTGTATATTTATTTAAAAAGTAACAAGGGTTTTATATTTAAGAATAATATAATTTAAAAATCCTTCTCATTAATTACATATACAATCATATATGCAAAATACTAAGATTGCTAAATATTAATATGTACAGCAGAAGAATATTCCTTCAATTAAGCGGAATAATATAAATTTAGACGTTGAGTCATGTTTTGTCATGTTTAAAGAATTTCTTGTTGAGGCTTTCATGTTTTATTATTCATCATTTCAAGTTGAAGGAGCAATTTGCCAATTTACATGCTAAACATTAAACCATGTAATTTGGCTAATATAATATAAAGTACCAATAGAGGAGTTGTAGAAGATTCAAATTGCTTTTCATTTACCGATGCGTTTGGACAGCGGGCTCTAACTATGAGCAGCAATTTCTCTATCGCCCATTAAATCTCCGCGCCCATTAACTAGAATCTTTAATAATAGATGATGGGATAATAAAAGGCACGTTCTCCCCCAATTTTTATCAGTATTACACGATGCACATTTATATTCTTCATTTCCATGACTTACATGTATTATAATTATAAATTATAATCTTTGTCTTGTACATTTGGTCTTTTTGAAATCATTTTGACACTAAATATATAATATATTAATTAACATAGGAATAATTATAAATTATGAAATCGTTATATTGGGCACCTTTTATTACATCGTCCGCACTATCAGTCAAAACTTGATAATTGATTGAGTGAATTTCATCATTCCATTTATGAACTTTGAACCTTTCTTTAAAGTTCGCAATAATGATAATGATAAATATGTAAAATACTAAACACCAAGACAAGTCTTTGGCAATTTGTGTTTATTTTAATTGAGAATGCAAAGTGTTCAAACTGCAAATGTATTATCTAATGTTTAAACATGCCAATTTTGCAAAATCACTAAATCCTGTGATTTGCAAAAATTTGTAAATTGTGATCTATTCAACTCTACTCTTGATCTATTCAATGAAATATTTAACATTCCCAAGTTTGGTAAAGTTATATCTTTCGCCGACGATACCTATCTTGTTATAAATTGTAGAATCAAAAATATCAAGACCTGTATTGATCAAATAGAACATGATGTAAAATTAATATATGAGTGGTTCGTTAAGCACAGATTAAAATCAAATGATGAGAAACTTGAATTTATCAAATGCTCTTCAATAAAAAAAATTAAACAGCTAAAAGAAATGAACATTTCTTTAAATATTAAAAGTTTAAAAGTTCTTTCATCAAATAATACAAAAATTCTTGGTGTCATTTATTTTAAATATGTTTTAGAAATCTCATGATAAATATATTACAAAGCAAACTCATTTGTTTTATAAAAATTTATTTACTGTTAAGCGTTTTTTAAATTACAAAAACTTAAAATACTTGTGTGAATCAAATATTTTACCAAAGCTATTTTATGGCATTTCACTGTGGAGGTGTGCTAATGAAAATGTCCTAAAACCTGTAAACTCATCTATGAGATCAATTGCAAGATTGTTATTAAATAAGAATAAATATGATCATATTTCAGATTACATAGCTAAGGAACTAGAATAACCTTAATTTAAATAATTTATATAAGAAATCAATTCTTACAATCTTGTATAAATATTTCAATATCTCAGTTTTTTGTCCTCCAACCTTTAAGAATTATTTTAAGCTAAGCTCTAATCAACATTTTACAAGGTCCAATACTGATATTCATTTTGATTTAATACCAAAGAAGGAAATATGAAAAACAACTTTTAAATTATAATGGTGCACTTTATTGGAATACATATAAAAATTGCTTGCCAAGTAATTATAATTACCATTTATGAATAATATTTATAAAAGACTCATTTCTGAACAATAACTAGTTTAATTTTTAATCATTAATCTTGTAAATTGTAATTTACCCTATGTATCAATGTAAAGTCTTCAACAAAATGAGTTGATGTGGTATAGTTTTATTTAATTTTATAATATTGTATATCATTGTAATTACTTTATTTCCCTAAATTGAATAAAACGATTCATTCATTCATTAATAAAGAATTGAAGATGGTTGTAATGTATGTATGTATATATATGCATAAGCACTTTTTTATTATAATTATATGTATCCTATATATTATATGAGATGAGATGAGTCGATAGAGTATAAGATTTGGAATATTTAAAGATTAAATATAAACTATTCAAGACAATCTCTTTTTAGCAGCTAGATTTATGAAAATTTATTGCTTCCGTTTACTATCAATTGTCACCATCAATTTTTTCTAAACTTAAGTTAGTTTCCCATTTCCTTACATTGTGTCAAATGATTTATATGTTGAGGATTTATTTTTATTAACTTATTACTTATTTCACTTCATAATGTTGTGTTATCAAATAAAACAAAAAATTTCAATTAATCATAGTTTTCATCATTATCAATTTTCATTTTAAAAAATAACTTCTCGAAGTAGGTATAAATATAAAAAGAGTTTACATTTATAAGAAATAAGATTTAAACATGGGAGTTTTGACAGGTAAAATTATTTTATAAATTATCCAGCGGCGTAGCCAGACCCAAATCTTGACTAAGCCTGGCTTATCCTAGACTAAGCTAATTTATAAAAAACCTAATAATATATAGTGTAAAATGATGGAAAAATATCTTATAATATCCAGTGTCTGCCTATAGCTGTAGTGTATTAGTTCACAAATTTATCTAGTGTAAGTCATGAAATTTAAGACAAAGCCACGGCTTAGTAGACTTAGTGCTGGCTAAGCCGCTGAAATTATTTCTTAAAAATTAAATAGAAAACAATTTTTGCTTTTTAATGTTTTAAATAACATTAGAATTTAATAAACTTATAAATTGAATTTTACAGTTTTATTAAACCACACAGTTTGAACATTTCCATTTCTATTTCCAAGTTTTATTTCAAAAGTTGAATTAAAAAAAATATTTTTTGTTATAGTTTCCTTTTGTGATGGTTTATCAGCACTTATTTGTGACAGGGTGTCTGCCATTGTTGACCTTTACAATCCGGTTAATTCGACTTCTTGGATCTCCCCTCATCTTCTTGTACAGCCTCCTGAAGAATTCATATTCGCTTTGCTTGGAATTGTTACTGGTTTTGTAATTATATTTTCAATTTATTAATATATTCAAATTAAGAGCTTTTATAAATTTAAATTAATTTATAATTTCAATTAAAAAATAAGCTATTAATATATTATTTAAATATTTATCAAGATAAAATTAACATATGTAAAAAAAATGTCAGATTTATTATTTGGCCTATTCTGGTTCTTTTCCCTTCAATTTGTCAACATATATGCACCAAGGTGGATCCAATTTCGGAGAATCTTTTAACATAAATACAAAAGGCCAAACAGAAGAGTTTACGAACATCACAATGTTTTCAAAATTACAAACAATGCAATTTGACTACATTGAAGAAATTTTACAAGTTATAACTCACATGATAATTTTAATTTCAGACACAAAATAATTAAATAAATTATAATATTAATTAATTTTCAGAGATTGGTAAATATGGATAAAAATACATGCTTTCAAAGGGAAATTTGTAGAATTAACAAAAAAAGACAAAACGGAATTGTAAATGAAGAAAGTGTTATTAAAGAAGTTCTAAGGTATTTATTTTATTCATTCTATAATAAAGTGATGCATCTAAATAGGCCCCAAATTTTGCGAATTTTTAACTCTGAAACTAACATACTTGAAATGTTATAGTTTAATGCATAATAAAAATGGATAGCCTTCTAAAAATTTCACTTGGATCGGTTAAAATTATAGGTTAATTTATTCACATTTGATGCGAAAATTTAAATACACGGTGAAGCATAGGCTTAAAAATCATCACAAAAATTTTGACCCAGTTTTAAGTATCTACTAACATGGTTTTTCTTCATTTTTTTAACTTTTCCACATTATTTAACGACTTATATCTCTTTGGGGCTAAAATAAATTTAATTGAAAAAAAGTAGTATGCTATTATGCCCTTATTATTATTGTAGAGTAGAACGAAGGAGTGTGAAACAATGGGATTTCTCAATTATATCAATATTATTTATTTTATTTTTAAGATTGTCAAAAAACAAAAGACATAATCAAGAGAAGAAAAGCTAAAAAAAGGAAAAACATTTGTGTAATTGTAAGTTTTTAGTATATTGGGTGACGTTGCATGGGATTTTTTGCCTATGCTAGCACGTGTATTTAAATTTTCGCTCCAAATGTGAATAATTTAACCTTTACTTTTAACCGATCCACCTTAATTTTTATAAGCCTAATTTAAAAATTCGCAAAGTGTAAGACCTATGTAACGGCCTCGTTGTACAATATTTATTACTTATAAGTTAAATTACTTAATATGAATAGTAAATATGAACAATTATTTTAACATAGTGATCAAGAAAACAATGAAAAAACTGATCACAAAAGAATTAACATTTTTAATGAATTTCTTGGACTTTCAAACATCACTTCAGGCGATATTGACTGCGATCAAAAATACAAATTGTGTAATTTGTAAAAGAAAATCTTTTACAACAGGTATAAATTGGATATAATATGAAATTAGTAAGGTTATATTATATTTAGTAAATATATGATAAATGTTAATTAAAAATTTACTCTGATTTTTTTATAGTGGACCTACCAATAGATACTATGTACTAAATTAAAATATCTCATTTAAAAACTATATTTTGGTATTTGGGTTAGTGTCTTGGTTAAATAAATAATTGGGTTGTTTATATTGACAAGAGATTATGTGAGCATCAGGAAATCATTAATATTTACAAAGATATTTTATGCTCCTCACATCTTTATTCATAGATTTGCTAACAATTTTTGAATTCAACTTTTCACTATAATTTTAGTTTAATATTTATATTAGGTAGGTATATGTAAAAACTTTATATAAAGTAAATGAAAATTAAGAATTTTTATTTCATTCTAATCATATTTAAAATTGAATTATCATATTTTAACATAAATTAAGCTACCGGGTGGCCGTTTTGTATTGAACATAGGGAATTGAACGCTCACTCCTTTCTTTGTACACTCACTCTTATATTTCACCATGGCGACTATCGATTTCAAATAAAGTGATTGGACCTCGTAGAAAAGTTATAAGAAATTTAAATTCTTAAATCTTTATTTTAATGCAGCGTCATAGATCAGCGATATAGATCAACTATATGATGAACATTAATAATTTAATAAAAATGAAATAGTTAAGTTTCAAGTGATAAATTAATCAATTGATATCAATAATTTTTTTAGATATTTGTTTATAATTATTCTTTTTTATTGAATTGCATATAATTCTAATTGATTAAGTAAACAAGATATATAATCAATTTAGTAAAGTGTTGGAAATTATAGACTGTTTGCATTATGCAATGAAAAATATAATTAGAAAATTTCATTCATAAACTAACAATTTAAAACATAATCTAAAAATTAAAATTAATCTGACCTTCACTATTCATAATATATGGTACAAAACATAAATTTAATTGAAGATATTTTAGCATTCTTAATTTACACTTATGTACATTTTTGATAACTGTTATTTTTAGAATTTAAACACATTAAAATGAAATCGACTAAAGTTATTTTGAATTCCAAATCTTGTTTTTCATCTTTCAAATATTACTCCATTTTTGGCTACATCTCCGGAGTATTCCCAGTTCGAAAAATATTTACAGTCGAAACCTTCGGTCCATTGGCATACAAGAAACTCTCTTCACATTACTTATTAACTTTCCTACTCTACATCATCAAAATCATCATTATGGCTCAAACCGTCTTTTTAATTCTCAATTCAAGAGTTGAAGCCGAAAGCACTAGGCCTGACTTTATTTTACATCTTTGGCGCAACAATGTAACTCAATTTGCCAGCGGAGTCGTTGGATCATTTTTAACAATTTGTTTTGGCCTCATTTGCCATTTCATTTGCTTGGCCAAAACGCGCGGGCTGCTTGAACTTGGCAAAACCATTGATGTCTACGATGACATTTATCCCCAACAAGGGAAAGATCGACAAATCCCGTCGCGCATCAAATACACGTTTGCTTCGAGCATCATCATCGCATTGATCCCTGTTTTCCTTGCATACAGTTTCATCTCGGAGGACAACGAAAGGGAATTGTACATCATCCCCTTTGTTTACAGCACAAGGAATCTCTATATGATTCTCCTGGTTATTTTCATATTTGTCTTTACCATTGAATACGGCGTGGCATTTATTTATATTCAGATTTACTTTTTTACTTCGGTTCTCCTTCATAGAATCCAAGACATTACTGAATGCATCAAGGGGAAATCCGGAGTTTGGAATCGCAGTAACGTGGCTTTGATTCCAATAATAGTTAAAAAAAAGAACAATTTCTCTAATACGCTTTATTCAACTTGGTTTCAAGAAGAGTCTAAGAAATCATGGCGGGAGATTTCAAAGCAATATTATCATTTTACAGAGGTTTTTTCAAATTTTGAGAAATTTTGTGGAAGTTATTTTACCATTCTTTTCTCAACACTCATTGTCTCGTCTGTTTGTATCATTTTCTTTTCGCTTTCGATTAACGACGATGACATTCAAATTTTCATGCTAACAGTTGGCATTTGTTGTTTTCGGATTTTTGCCCTTGCGGATTCTGGTGATTCGTTTGTACGTGAATATGAGAAAATGACGAAATGTCTGTTAAAAGCGAGACATGAAGCTCAATTTCATTTTGCAGAGAAAGAGGAGGTACAAAAAAAATTCATTAAATGCATTTTTATATTATTTGGCTAATTATTAAATTAAACTACTTTGTAATTTTATTATTTATTGAAGTTTGAGGAATTTGTCAAATTAGTTCAATCGATTCCACTTTCAATCTCCGCTAATGGATTTTTTACTGTAAACAGGCAGAACGTCACATCAGTAAAAAATGAAATTATAAAAATCAATAAAATAATTTACTTAATTGCATATAGGTATAAATTTTAGATGTAAGAAAAGTAGTTAGTAATTTTAATGATAGATAATTTGAACATAATAATGAAAACATTAATTAATATTTTTTTATTTTGGATTAATTACTTTAGATTGTAAGTGTGATAATAACGTATATTATCGTCCTCGTCCAATTTATGCAATCGGATAAGAGAGAACTTTCAAATGGCACAACTGAAGCAACGACAACAAACAAGCCAATTCAAATCACAAATACAATTTAAAAATAATATAACAATGAATTTTTCGCATTTTTTAAAATGTTTTTTTATTAAGTGCATGATTATACCAATGTAGAAATAAAAGTATTAAGTATAAGTACAAGATTAGGTTACGATATGGTATGCGAATCAAATTCTTCATTTTGACTTTTGTATTATATGGCACGATTAATTTCATAATAAATATCAAAACGTTCTCATAAAGTGTTATCATTTTATCAATTATCATTTTATTATGAAGAGGATTAAAAGGTTTTATAGAACTGAATAGGTATGAACTAAAATCAATATCTCAATATTTCTCACAAAAAATCAAATCTTCATTTGCCATTCTTCGTTTGATCTGACCATTTAACTAAGTCAATACTCCAAACTGCAATGTCCATTAAGCTTAAATTCCTAAGCTTTGTGCTCATTTTCTTCGCTTTTAATATCAGTGATTCAAGTCAAGAAAGTTTAGATACAAGTTCGATCATTGAATTTGCCTCAGCTCAATATAAAAAAGTTGTTGAAACGCTCGAGAGCAAAGCGCCCAATGAATTCATCCATGTTGGAATTCCAGAAAGTGAAGAATGGGAAATGAACAGTTTTGAAAGATGGACGGCGGGGTTTTACACTGGAACTCTCTGGACATTGTTCAAACTCACTGGGGATGATTTCTGGAAGAATGCCGCTCAGAAAACGCTCCCATATTTAAGTGCACGACAGTTTGACAATATGACTCACGACATAGGCTTTGTCATCATGTGCTCATTTGGTCACGCCTTTGACCTCGCTCCTAATGATTATTATAAAGAGGTCATTGTAAATGCAGCTAATACCCTCTCAACTAGATACAACAGTAAACACAAATAATAAAATATAAATGATATTTTACAATTTCTTTAGATATTTTAAATTCGATTTATATATTAGTTATAGTTATTTTAAAATTTCGAAATATTACAAAAAATATTAATTAAAGAATAATATGGTTAACTTATTATTATTTTAAGTTTATTAGTATTTATGATAATAAAATCTTTTTGAAAGAAATTAAAATTTAGAAAATCATTAAATCCAAAAATAATTTTTGTAATATTATTGCTTATAAATAACGCTAATAAATGCTAATAACCTTTAATGTTTTTAATATAATAACAATATTTAATAAAAATTAAATATTTTTATTAGACCATGCTAAAGCAATAAAGTCATGGGAAAATGATGCGAATCATGGAGGCGGAGAAGGCGAAGTCAAAGTCATCGTTGACAACATGATGAACCTTGAGCTTTTGTTCAGGGCTTCTCAGCTAACCGACAAAGAAAATCCCTTCATGGAAATTGCCGTCAACCACGCAGAGACAACGTTAAAGAATCATTTCCGAAATCCTATTGACCAAGGTGGAACTGGAACTTATCATGCTGTGGCATTTAACGAGACGACTGGAGACTTGATAAGAAAATATACATGGCAGGGATATGCAGATGAGTCAGTATGGGCCAGAGGTCAAGCCTGGGTCATCTCTGGTTTCACCACGAGTTTCAAATTCACTCAACAAAATGACTTCCAAGTGGCAGTCAAGGACGCGGGAGAATATTTCATTCAAAACTTGCCTAGTGATTTTGTTCCTTATTGGGATTTTGATTCTCCTTATGAATTGGGTTATCAACCAAGAGACACGTCGGCGGCTGCTGTCGCGGCATTTGGATTTCTTGAATTTTATACTTTAACTAATGAATTGAAGTATTTTACGATAGGGGAAAATATCCTAAGTTCCTTGAATGGCAAATATAGGACTGATGGAAATGAACTGTTTAAAATCCCTTCCATTCTTGTCAATGGAACTGTGTTTTACAAAGAGGGGAATTTTGATACTGCGATTGTTTATGGGGATTATTACTTTCTTCGAGCGCTTTCCCTTTACGATGACATAATAAAAAATGAAAAAAATAATGGAAATGCTGAAAAGCTTCAATCAATATGGACTTTTATTTTAACAATATTTTTGGTAATTAAAACTACCGTCATTTAATTACAATTTGTGTTAATATTTGTTTTAAATTAATATACTCTAATCTACTTTTAATTATAAATAGATGATATACATTAGGATTACATGGAGAGTATCCATAGTATCTAAGTAACAAATGGGAAAAAACTATAGACGTTGTATACCGTCTAAGTAATCATTCTGTATATCGTTTGACAACTATTTAACCGCCTATTTTGATTTTTATTAATAAAATTTTAGTATTTCATTTAAAATTCTACATTAATTGTATTATTCGAGTAATTTTAATTTCAACTATAATTTTGAAATCAAATCATAGAAGGTTCATCCATTTCAAATTTTTATCTTTGTTCATCATAGATTCCTTTGTTATTTTGAAAATGTCATTGAATTCGTCAGTTATTACATCATTAACTTCGATGAGACTTGCTTTGTAATAATTATGAATGAGATGGAGCTATGTATAATTGACAATGTTAATAAAACTCATGTGTCCAAAGCATATTGAGGTTCCGTTTCTAGAAGTTTTTAATTTTGCTCCAAACAAAGAGTTGTGCTCATTTTTTGATTCTACTATGTGATACAAGCAACTTGAAAAATGCTTCCTCTTTAATACAATAGTACAATACTTTCAAAATCAAATTCTATATTAAAATATTTTGAATGAAACTGTGTGAAATCTCCTATTTTCTTTTTATTTAAATTATTTATTTCTATCCAACCTATTATTTGCTCAGTGTTTTATATATTTTAGCTAGTTTTTAAATTAAGTTTTGGAATTTGTGAAATGTTCCTGAGATTGAGAAATGAATGATGAACATTGACTTATCAGTGCAAAAATTACGAAATCAGTAGTTTTATTCCTTATATAAAATATTAATATAGAAAAAACTATTAGAACACAATTTTAAAAATAATAATACAAAAAATTATCTGATGACAACGATTAAGTGAAAATAATTTTGAATAGGAAAGTAGCAAAAATTTACCAAAGTAATTGATTCGTCGAGTTAATTTAAGAGAATTAATCTAAGAGAATTAATGTTAGAAAATTGTAGAAAATTGAAATATATAGTAGCTTTGTTAATATTGTCAATCATTAACAATTCACATAGCCAAATATGGAAAAATAAACGCGGTATAAAAGATATTCCGACGAATACAGAAATTAAATAATAATATTGTTTAATTTCTCTTATATAAAAAATACTGTTAGTATTTGAAAAAAATGTGCATTGTAATAAAAACCAAAATCTTGATGCTGAAATAAAATTAACAATTGTCAATTAATCTTTGAACAAATATTGAATTTAAATTATTCTTATAAAAAATTGTGAATGATTAAATTTTAAACAATATTTTAGAATTACCCAAAAATAAGAGTGTTTACGTATACCAAAATATTTTTACCCCTCGTGGATATTTGTAAAAAAAATTGCCATGGGTTCGGCTGTATAAGAAGTCACATGTCAGTTTTCGATAAACGTTTATTTTAAAAAACAATAAAATGGATAAAGATTATATTTTTTATCTTCTGTATTTAATATGGATTAATCTTTACAAATAATTTTTTTAACTTATTCATTACTCGTCAATTCATTAAGCTTGAAGGAGAAAAATGACATAAGTGATAATAATGCTGAAAACTGCCAAGAGCGAACTTCTCGAGAAGATGAACAGCCCGCCAGCCGAGAACGAAATGGGTAGGGCGAGGCTCGTGGTGAGATGAGCGAGGACGAGATTCAAATCCGCCGTTCTGGCCTCCCTCACTTCCAACACTACTTGAGAGAGCGTGTCGTTGAAGGACAAACTCGCTTCGTGGACATTCCCAAGGCTAATAAACACAATGACCAGGCGGAATAAAAAGAAAAGCGTCGTAAAAAGGTAAATGATAACTTCGACGCGGTCGTCTTCTCCCTTATTGACCATCTTCATAAGGAGGAAAAGATGTGTGCAGGAAAGAGTCACAATCAGGGCAACGTCAAGTGCCAAGATCGGCCCAAAGATGCAATTGATCAGACGCTGCATTCCACCCACGCAATGGAATCTCTTAATGGCTCGAATCACGGGTCGAGCGCCAGAGTTGTCGTTGCCCATGTCAAGGGACGTTTGGCTCAAGAAGGCGATCTTGAGCGGACTCATGTGGTTGGTGGTTGTCGGGGTTGTTGTGCCGGTGGCCGGGATTTCAAACTCGTCGGTCCCTTTGATGGAGATCTGGGGCGTGAAGGTGAAGTCGAGGTCGTAGGTTTTCCCGCGGGAACTCTTTGAATTGATGGGATTTTGGACGTGGTCGATGAAATAGGGCCGGGAGGAATTCTCCATGTTTTCTTTCAGTTCGGCTATGATGTTCTGCATGGTGTTGACGAAGGAAAGAGCGAGAGAAGAACAAAGAACTTCTACGAACGCACAAGCTGCTGATTTGATCAGGCATAGATAAGCCTGAAATTTAAAATTGTAAAAGTATTTGGTATCAAATTCAAAACCTCATTAATTATGTAGCACCTATTAATTATTAAAATTATTAATGGTGTAGTATTAATTATGTATAGTGCTTATTTAACTAAATAATATTAAAGAATATTAACAAATTTAAAGTAGAGAGGATAATTCAAAAGTACCTGAATTGAAATTCCAAGAATTGTGAAAAACAACTGGGGTTCGTCGTGATTAATGAAATTATAAGTGATGAGAACATTGGATTTTGGATTCTTCCAGGATCTAACCAAAACGAATGAAGTTGAGAGTATGGACAAAAATGCATATAGAAGACAAAGGGTCCTGCAATGTTCAGCCGTTTTCGAGCAATTCAACATTCCTTTCAACGGCCCTTTAAACTTTGAAATGTTGGCGAAAAATCGCGAGAAATCTTCTCTTCTCACAATTGTAATGGTGACCATCAAAATGGGAACCAAGGTCCCTGAGACCCAACAGCCCACAATGACAATTTCCTCAACGGCCTTTCCCTTCACGAAAGACATCACGAGTTGGAAGAAAACAGAGAAAAAGTAGAAGAGGAGGAGACACAGGGTTAAAACAGTATGGAGAAAATTGAAGGATCGAAAGGAAAAGACAAAATCTTCCCCTTTGATCATATGAGGACAAACGCCCAAAAATTGATTCATTCTCAACACGGGCTTCAACAGATTCATCATCGTGTGATTGGTCTTCCCTTCCATTTGAATCAATTATTTTTTTAAATATTTAAATCGTTCTAATATTTTTAGGTTTAATTTTTGTTCTTCACTTTATATTAATAATTTCCATTTGGTCAATTTTGTTGAATCTTTGAATATTGTAATTACATTGAGCTTTTATATAATTATATGTCAAATCCACTCACTAGACTCACTACCTACCTCAAGAGAAATGAAAGAATGAAATACGTTTCTCCCCGGACTAGATGAAAGAGAAGCAGTGTGTCAACAATACTGAACTTCTCTATTATTGATGAAGAACTAAATTAATTTGATCCGAATTTAATCATGAAGTCTCCGTTTAACGAGATCCTTTTTATGAGCAAATGATGTGACTCATCCTAATAAACTTCTCATCTAATTAATTATTTTTGGCAAATAAGGGTGAGGTTACATTTGAGAAATTAGTTTTTAATCCTTTTAATTGGTTTGCATTACATTTTGTAGAAACAAGATAATAGATAAACACCGACCCAAAATCCAAATTTTTTAATTAACAGAATGACGCATTCAATTTTCACCAATAACAATATCCCTTTTATAATTGCACTCTCATATGTAGCATGCTAATAAATACAATAATATAATAATCTATAATGCATTTCATGCATTTGCCTCACCGGGTTTGCGAGTCTGCAAAAAGCTATGTATATATACATACATACTGATATATTTTAGGGTTTATTTTATTTGATATCATTCAGTATATATTAATAATTAGTAAATGTCGTTAAATTAATGACTTAATACACTTTACTTCTATTAAATAAAGGAATTACAAAATTAAACGCAGATGATTTTGTATTTATGTTATTTGATGTAATTTCAGGTTTTTGAATTCATTAAAACAGAATTAATTGTGCAATTTTGAAGCGAATAGGCCGAATTTCCTTTAATTCCTTTCGTCTGGAGTAAAATGACCAAATAGGAAGCAATGAGAGACAAAATGGCCAACAATGTTGATCTCTTCACTACGAAATATCCCCCGGCTGAGAAGCTGACAGGATAAGCAGAAAACTTTGCCAAATGCGCCTGGATGACCAGGACGTTCACTTGGGTTCTCCCAGACCTCGTTGACCCGCCATGACCCATAACAAGTGCAGAGGTCAAGCAAGAAGTAAAGCAAAGACTCTTCGTGTGAACAGACCCCAAGGAGTAAACCAATAAAACGAGTCTGGTCAAAAACAAAATGGAATTCGCCAAGAAAACTAGCCCTTCGTCCGTCCTTAATCCCCCGAAATACTTAATTGGCAAGTAAACCAACAAACAGGACATCAAGACCAAAAACCCAATGTCCAAGGCCATAATTAAGCCAAAAACGTCATTTAGCGCCATTTGCATCTTGGCCACTTTGACAAACTTGTTAATGGCGACTGTGACCGGGTCTATCGTGTAGACGTAGTTGTAAGGGCCGGAGGAATCTTCTTCGGTTTTGCTTAACTGCTGCGGATTGACGGTTCCGTCCGGGTCAGGGAGGTTAAGGGTCGAAGAGCAGCTTTTGACCTCAATCGTGTTCGTATGTTTTTTCAATGACACCGAGCGGAGATCGCCTTCAATGTGCTCGATCGTGTCGACGAAGCAGATAGAGAAAAAAGAACAGAAGATTTCCAGGAAACTCCCGCCAACCCATTTGATCACAATCATGTAGGCTTGAAATAGTGTGTTGGCCAATTTAAGCCACACAGTTTCCTCAAAGTAGAAAAGGAGATATTGGGGATTTTTGGGACAGACGATGGAGTGGTGGACGACAAAGGCTGTAGAGAGAATCCCGCTGCTTAAATGGAAAAGGAATAATGTCCGGATCCAATTTTTGACTCTGGGGAAATTGACCCGGATGGTCTCGTCCGTCCGGTGAGACTCGGCGGAGGAATAAAAACGCGTGAATTCCTCATGTCTAATTGTGAAAATGACTATAAGGACAAGAGGACCAAATGCTCCAATTACCCAGCAAAATTGACTCAAACACTCGAGCATGGTATCCTCGTTGGGAGATTTTGAAAGTTTTGCCAGTGAAAAATACATTTGGATGGATTGGAAGGAAAAGTAAAAGGCGAGGAGGCAAAGCGTCGTGATGGTGTAAAACCCTTGGAAGGACGCTGGTTTGAATCCAAGTTCGTGCTTGCTCTTGAAAGAGTGAATGCAAATGCCGATGAGTTGAGAAAGTCGAAACAAAGGTCGAATGAGGTCAAGGACCGAAGGATTAGTTTGGGAGGATAAGTCTCCATTGGGTCTCTCGTTACTCTCTTTAGGCTAAAAATTTAGTAATTGTCAAAAATTAATTTTAATAAGACTTTTCCTTAAATAATTTACTTTAAATAGAACTAAATGTTTAACTAATTAAATATTTCAAATTTTACCTTTGTCATGTTCAATGAATTAATTACAACTTTGTGTGCCATTTGTGAAATGTTTGATTAAAAACAGATTTTCTATTTACTCTATTTTTAATTTTTATTATAAACGTAAAAAAGTAGTTTTATGGTAAATAAGACAAAGGTGTATTGATTAGGTGGGTGATTTGTGGTTGATATTAATTATAAATTAACAAGTATGGAGTTATGTTGGGCTTTGCACAAAAGTGAAAATGAATGTTTTGAATTTCATATGGATTATCAAAAGAACATCGATTTCAATTTCCGATTTCAATTTCCTGACCTGACTAATCTAGTTAATTGCTTGCATGTGTAGCGACCAGAAAATATCAAGGAAATTAATTCTTGATTAGTTAATCGATCACAATATCACAAAGTTGTCAGAAACTACTAAGCTTAAAAATATTGAGCAATTTCCCCAGATGTGTATTTTTGTATGGGACAAATATAATTTCTTGATATTATTCTTAAAAAACTATTTTTAGATTTTAGCCTTAGCAAATAAAAAACAAATAATAATAATAATAAAGAAGTGTAGTTAACATAATAAAAATAATAAAAATCCTAACACATTGTATTACATTTACTATATAAACGGTTTTGAAATTTCTTATATATATATTATCATATAGCTTTGCCAATTTAAAATAGTTGCATTGTTGCATATCCTAAATTGAGATAAGGAGAAGCTTATTAAAGCAAACCTAAATTAAGATGCTATGATATGACAATTCTAACAGTAACCTTGTGATTATATTGGCATTATAATCAATTCAAAATAAAAGTAAAATACTTTGAAAATAAAATCTCTTTTGAGCTTTTGTGAAATTATGTATGAGTAACTGGCCAATGCAAACCACAAAGCTTACTCTTTTAAGCGAACAAAGGAACTTGAAAATCAAAAGAAAAATATGGAATTGGTTGAAGAGAACCCATTTAACATTTCGCTGGTTAATTCATTTAAAATATGTATTACAATTTTGATATTCACCTTCAAATAGAAATTTTAATGAATGTCATTTAACTTTCACAAATGCCATGTTTCCTCTGCCATGTTTTCTTATATTCATCGGTTTAACTCACAGGTCGTTCAAAAGATCTTAAGCAAATTTGACGACGAAAAACTGTGGGAAGTTCGAATTCTCAATTCATTTTGGCTCAACGAGGTGAACCATTTGATGTGCGTCCGGAATTCAAAAAAGAAAATCGTCAATTTCCGCTCAAAGAATGAAATTTCAAAATTCACTGACATCTTCGCTGGGGCTCCTCTCCACGATTCTTTCAATTTGAATTTCTACCACGAAACGCAGCACGAGACGGAGTTCTATCGTGATTTCATCATGGCTTTTGGTCCCCACACGAAGTATCTCGACTTGACGAATCATCCTTATTCCAAGAGATTTGAACACGAAGACTCGCGAATGTTCTTCTCCTTTTTCAAGCCCATGTTTGCCAATTTGCTTGAGCGGATCCTCTTTGAGGAATTTCCAAACTTGGTCGTCCTCCTCATCAATGTTTCGAACTCGGGGCGGGAAGCGAGTCATCTGGTTTTCCCCAAAGTTGACGAATTGGAAATGTTGTACAGTCGCCACCAGCTGCCTTCACTCAAAGCACTCAATTTAAACGTCGAATGGAATTGGGACGAAGCGGGAAAGGAATATTTGATTCTTGCTGAGGAAATCATGAAGTTGGCGCCAAACCTTTCAGAGGTCAACGTCCGGGTAAATGGGAGAAACTCAATTGGACTCACAAAGTTGTTCCAAATCGTCTTATCTACAATTTCCGAGTTTTCACCAAAAGTTCGAGTCCTGACATTTGACACAAACTTGGACCTTTCAGGGAATTGGATTTGTAAAGAATTTGATAGGGAAATGGAATTTCAAAATCTGAATCTCAAGAGTATCACGATCAATGAAAACTCATTGTAATTTTAATTCACAATTAAATCTCAATTCAAAATTCTAATTCAAAATTTTTTAACTTTAACCTCAATTTACAATATTTTAAGTTAACTGCAATCTACTAATTATAATTGTAAAATAATTACAATTTTATTATTTACTAAAATTCACTTGCAAATTAGACTGACAGAGAATAAAAGGCTTTGACTTTTTGAATTAGGGTTTCTCCCGTTGATTTCAAGAGCCGCTTCGATTTCTTTGCAATGAAAACTCCACTTTCTTCGACTGTTCAAGAACTCCAATTGATTTCCAAGAAGGGGCTAAGCATTCTTGAGGAGTTTCCAAAGAATTTCCTCTCGGTCAAATTTCATTACATCCCGTTTGGATTCAGAAACCTGAGGAAATTGGAACTTGTTCATCCTTTCAATCAACACATCAGCGAGGATTTCTTCAACGATCTCCACCCACAAGCACCACTCATTGGAGATTTGAATCTTTCAATGATTCCCTCGTTTCCTCAATTTGAATCTCTCATTTCTTGGCCTTTGTTAAACAAGCTGAGTATGAATAACAAGCACGAACTGCACTGGAATGACCTTGAGGGATTTCTCAGCTTTAACAAGTTACTTCGAAAGTTGGCGCCGAATCTTCGCGGGCTCTCAATTTCCCTTGGATCAAAAGAACGGCAATGTTATGTGCGTAACACGAAGAGCCATTTGCTCGCGTATCCTTTCTTCGTTTGGATGGGAATCGCGTGGGAGAATTTGAAAAGTGTCAACATTTCGTTGGACGATGGTTCACTAGCTTGGTCAAAAGGATCTCAAGAAAGACACATGGGAATGGGAGCAATGAAGGATTTGAGCGACCGTTATGGGAGTTTCACTACGCGGAAAATTTCAAAATTGAACTTCAGTCTTGTCCTTTATCGAAATGAATTCCTTTACAATAACAATGCCAAGAATTTCTTGAGTTTTCTTCATTCATCTTTCCCGAAGCACAAGACACTTAATCAGTTGTTGGACGGAACGGATTTTGAAGCGGACGTTGATGAAAATTTCCTATTGGAGCAAATTTACACTTCAATGCTCAAAGAAAAGAATTATTAAAGTTTACACATTAATTTTACAATTGTAAAATTTAATGCCCTGTGTTTATAATAAATCATTTTTCAATAATTAAATCATTTAGTTTCTCGATTAATTTAAATTTCATTAAACGTGTGTGAACACAAACAAAAATAAAAACTTGTGATAAGAGTGAAGATAAAAAGCATGTTAAAAATAAAAGGCTAACGTAAAAAAGAAATTGTTCGTTTTTTATAAATAGTAATCCCTGTTGTAAATAGAAATCTGACGTTGCAATTTCCAGTTCTCGTTCAATTGAAAACTAAAGAATATGTTTAAAGTAATTATAAAATGACATTATTCATACAAAAGGATAATATTTCCCTACCTTGTATGACTCATGTTTCATTTAATTAACCTTCTAACTCGCTGAATATCTGGCAAATACAAGCTAGCCGATTCCCGAAGTCTAAGCTAGGTGAGTTATTTATCTCCAAAAGACTCGACATTGAGCCCAAAGCATTACATCTTCTATCTAATCTAAAAGCTAGCCGAATAGCCGACATTTCTTACGAATGGATGTCTAGCCGAGCTAGATACACCTATATTAAAATGTATATAGATTAATGATAGTCCTATTTTGTACTTTTGAATTTTTGGGCCAATTGAGATTTATGATTTTGTCTTTTGTTGCTTCCACATAAATCCATGAATATTTTAACATAATCTCCCTTATTTATATAATAATTTTATATTAGGTAATTAAAATTATCAATATTAATTTCTTTACATTTTTATTAAGCTATTCTATAACGGGAAGATGATAAAAGAAGCTATGAAATGGAATAACATAAGATTAAAAGAAAGAAAGAAATCACGTCCTCACCTTATTGGGTCAAAAGACGAGGACGTGATTCAACAATTGTAATTAACCAGGATTGTCTGAACTGGATAACGTGCCTAACGTATTATAATTTTTTAGTTATGTGCCCTATAATTTAATAGAATGAATTAAAATTAAAGACATATTTGGTACTGTAAACAATATTCATACTTATTTAGGTACAAATTTCACATTCAATTATTCATTATCATTATTTGTCTCATATAATGCCAAACATTGAGACTTTAAAGAATGATGGAAGGTTTAAATTTTTATTCTCTTGAAACTGATTGAATTTCTTTACGGCTTTAATTTAAAATTACTTAACAATTTTATTTTCATGATGTTTATTCGTTAGATAAAAACTATATTATAGATATGAAGGGCAGATTTAATAGTTTCACTTTTTATGAGTTATATTTGAAATTGTTACTTTTTGAATTTAATTTTCTAACTAAATGTACTTTCTATTGTAGAATGCATGAAGTCTAGTTATTATTTTCAACATTTCATTAAATTGATTATTTATCTTGTTAATTTAATCAATTAGAATTATATTAAGTAATACAAAATTCTATGAAATAAAATTTTTGGCAAATGAAATTATCATTGTTTATGGCAAGAGACAAATATCAATTAATATTTATTTCCTATCTAGTAACTAAATTTTCATTAATTAACTTTACCTTTTTTATTAGAATTTTTAAACAATTTTAAACAATTGAACCTTTCAGATGATATTATTTCTGAAATTACATAATTATTTAATTATATAGTAATTATATTATATTTTTTAAATTTCATATACAAATGTACAAAAAACTATCTTCAATAACACATTTTCATATAAATAATTTAACTTCACCTAACGTGATCAACAGATATTAAATTAAACAAAAATTGGGTCTTAATCATCTAGAATTGTTCCAGATGCTTCCACGCAAATTTCCTTTGTTCCAGAACTAGCGAAAAGTTCAAAAAGAAGCCCAATCGTTGCCTTCAATCAAATCAAGCAAAAACTCAAAATAAATAAATTTTAAATGTTGATCAAGTAAATTAATTAAGACATTTTTAAAAGTGCTAAATTTAAATTACCCCTTCTAAAAATTCAGGAGCTGTAAAATAATCATAATTAAGTTGATATTCTTTTCCTGGATTTAAATAAGTTTGAATATAATCATCAATAATTGGAATTTTAATTGGGCCCAAAACTGCATGAACGAGAAACCTCACGGAATTACTTGCTTCTGCTAAATTATAACATATTCTAATCAAATAAATATAAAATTTAACATTATAGGAAGGTATGATTTATTGACTCATGTTAATTTAATTACGAGATATAGATACTAATTAACTCTTATGTAATTGACGAAATAAAATATTTTTTTAAATACATGCAAAAAATTCTGAATATATTTTGGTATATTTATCTGAATTGATTAAACATGGGAGTTTTGAACAGTCAGGAATTCTGAAGCCAGTGACTTTCCCTCTTGAACCTTTAATAAATTATATATTAAATTTATTCTGTATAAAATGCATATTATTTGGATTTTATTTGATTTCAACCACAAAATTTAATCCCTTCAATGCACCCATGAGGACAACTAGGTCGATTGTCAGAATGACTGTTAGCTTGGATGTGAACAAATATTACGAAAATTAATAATAGCCGAATAAATGAACCCATCCTTGAGAAATGAAGGAACATTTAATGAAGGTGAAAACGGTAATGCGTGATGTAAGCAAAATTGTTTTACATATTATACGGATCTTGACTATCTTTCTTTTATCTAAAAGCTTTTGTTGTTTGGTACAGATTTTCATGTCAATCTTGCTTGAAGGAATTAAATGAAGATTACATATGACATTTAACCACTTAACCTCACTAAACTGGCTACCAAACAGTGATTACTACACGAGAGCGTAACAATATATCTAATATTTAGAAAAAAATATTTTTTATTCGATTCATATATAAGTATAACAGATAACTACATTTCACAATGTCAAAAAATGCACTTACATATAAATGAAATATATAACTTAAGAGAAATACTTTATTCGGACTTACGTAACTTGTTGACGATGTCGAGTTAAAAAATAAATCAGTGATAGGATTTATATTCAATACAATTCAATTATATGATTATTTTGATTAGGGATATATAAATTTATAAATTCCACTATACAAATTAAAGGTTCCTACTTAAAAACACTTTAAGTTGAAATTAGTAGAAGTTGAAAGCTAACGTCATTATTAAAGGATTGATTATTTATTTAATCTTTCATGAAATCTGACAATATGTTTTCTGAGCCGTGCTGTTGATTTATAACCTCTCCCACAAATATGGCAAAAGCAAGTAAGAACAGTTGAATGTTTCACACCGTGTTGCTTCAATTGGTTTTTCATCTTAAACATCTTTCCACATCCTTCAAATTCACATTTGTATTGTTTTTCTCCATGTTTGGCCTTCATATGGCTCATTACAGCACTCTTGTGAAAATGGGTGAATTCGCACAAGTCGCACTTTTCTACTGGCTTTGAGTCGATTGGAGTCTGATGAATCCTAAACATGTGTCCTTTGAGGGTCTTCATACATCCTGAAATAATTTAAAATTGATTAATTTAGACTCTATTGAAGGCATTGGAGTAATTAATTATTATTATAAGTATTCTCCAAGTTATGTTAAATCTATATTGTTAAATTAATTGTAAAGTGAAATTTTAACAAATTATAATGATCAACTTACTAAATATTTTATGGCAGATTTTGCAAGATCTTTCAGCTTCACTCACTTTGTGATACAAGTTAACATGTTGGGTCAAATAATTTTTTGAATACGTCACAAAGTCACACAAATCACAGGGAAATTTCGTTTCTTTCAAATGCTTGTGTCTCAAATGAATAAGATTATTAGCTTGATTCGAAAAAGATTTCCCACAAATTTCACAATTGAACTTTTTCTCGTGAACAGCAGCATTGTGGTTTTTAAGAAGACTTGGAAGTGCAAATGTTTTGTCGCATTCAAAACATTTAAGATCATCAAGTGGTCGAGTTCCATTTCGATATCGCTGTCTTTCTTTACAAGAAGTAGGAGTTGAATTTTTCGTCCTCCTTCGGCGACGAGGAAAGTTATTTTCTTCGTTCGGTTCATCAAAATCTGTTAAGTCGGATGGAACAAAATCGTCAATTTCATTTCTGGGTTTCCTAGTCTGTTTTGATTTCTTAGGAGAAAATTTGCGAATATCCCCTAGATTAATACGACGAAGAGAAATTGAGCAAATTCGGCTTTTTGCTTCTTCTTTCAATAGTTTAATATTATTCGAATGAGAATTTGTTTCAATTATAATTGAATTTAGATCCTTTTTCACATCTTCTAGTAAAGCAAAAATTCTATTTAAATATTTATTATAACCACAAGATTCATAAAGGTTTATTAAAATAGGTATTGGCATAGGTTGTTTAAAGATGTTCCGAAACTTTACTCACTTATATTAATATTAGCTGGTTCAAACTTTTCTTCGAAATCATCTTTATAACAGTCAATGAATGAAGAATCATCTTCGAATCCATAAAGTAGGTCTTCAATTTGTTCAGATACTGGAATGTTTGAAGGGTCAGAGTCGCTCAATTCCTTCAATTGTAATTCTATAAAGAGCAAATTAAGTAAGAATTGATTCCATTGTAGAAAAATAACTAACATTAAGTATAGATAAGCATTTTGAATTTCAATGTCTATTTTACCTTTATAAATGAAACAAGAAATATGATCTTTGTTTTGAATTTTCCTAGCTGTTCGAGAAATAAGAATTTTTAAACTATTTTTTATCTCTTCAATTTTCTTTAAATAACATTCAATTGTTTTTAAATTATTCAAACAAGATGAGCATAAACATATTGAGTTGAATGAAAATTTGTCAATTAATGCCTCCTTTGGAATTGGAAACAATAGGAAAAAACATTTTGGAATTCCCGAATCAAATAAATCTGCTGGTCCATCACAAATTACACAGTAAAACATAGTTCGTTTGACTAATTAATTAAACAATAAATTACAAAATGTGGATGCAATATTAAATAACAAATGATTTTTCCTTTAAAATAAATGTAAGTTTAAGTATACAAGCTAAACTAGTCATGGACGAAAAATGAAAAAAGTGAAAAGTGTAAAATGTTTTTATTGGAAATCCTTTTCGATATTTGCGCCAACCAATGAACTCCTCATAGATTCCTGTTCACTTATTGTTAAAAATTACTTTTATGGGCTATGGTTCCGTAAATGCATGGTATGATGGTATGTGTGTATACAATACAAGTAAATAGCTTATTTATATAAAATTATTAAATTATATTTTATCAACCAGAGCAGAGTTACAATTTAAGCATGAAAATATCTTCCTTTTTCTTTCATATACATGGGGATGAATATAATGATGAAAATCATGTGTTTATTAATAATTAACTGACCACAAACCATAAAAGGAAATGTTTGTGTACTATATTAGGAATATATGTATTTAAATGCTAAAATAATAAAAATAACTCCCAATGCAAGAGCATTTTCCTTCATTCTTAACAAATAAATTGTATTCATCATATATTTAGTTATTTTGTTAAATTCCTTCTGCTTGAATCGATTTTCTATTTAATAGAAATACATTAATATCCTAAATAGTATATTAATCTTCCTACTTATTTATATTAAATTACCTTTGATTATCAGTAATTTAATAAAAAAAAGGCATATTTCAAATACCTATATTATTTATGAATTTATAAAGCAAATAATATAATATACCTATACATACATATATATATATACGATATAAAAATAATAAATACAGAATACTGAGAATACAATGTTTGGTCAAAACCATCGTGAATACATAATGGATGAACGTCGTCTCCGAGGTTGTCCCGATCCTCAGAAGCCTTCGGTTGAGACCACGACCCTAGTTTGTCCACCAGCCCAACCATTTTTTCAGCCGACAATTGTTCAACAGCAACCTTTTCGAGTTCAAATGGTTCCATTGGGTCCAAGGCCGTTTCAAACCAAATGCCCTGATTGCCATTCTTTGATTTTGAGCTCAATTCAATTTGAACCTGGGACACAAGCGTTTCTCTTTGGATTCCTCATTGCATGTTTTGGTGGATTGTAATTCTTTTTCCTTTTTTAATATGAGTTCTTATAAGAATTAATTTTTAATTTTTTACTCAATAGTTATATGATAATCGTAGATTCGCATTATACCATTATAGACTTTTGTCTATGTATAATGTGTTATTAGATTCTAAACAATTTGTCCAATAATACTACGACAATCATTCCATAATTATTTGCTTATCTGAAATTTAAAAAATGCAAAACCTAAATATTTATTTTATGAAATGTTTTTTTTCTATATAGTTTAGGCTGCTGCCTAATTCCATGCTGCATTACCGATTGTAAGGATGCAAGAGTAAGTTTTATCATTTCATTATAATATGTATTTAATAGAATAATGAAAATGTGATTATAATTTGGTATTTATATTCAAATTATATTCTGGCGCATTAATCAAAAAAATGCAACGGAAATTAATTTATAGCGGTCAGACCTCAAAGGACATCCCTCACTTTTTAAATTAAATATTTAAGATAGAAATATTGGCAAAATTCAAGATGACGGGCGCAAAGACTGTTTTTGATGTGTCCTTTAGTCAATTAACTAGTGCTGATCACGAATCTGAATTCAATTTGCAATGCAAAATTAAAATAAAAAAGCTTGGTGAGTTTAAACAATTTCTGTATTACTTATTTTAGGTTAGGATAGGTTAAGTTTGGTTAGGCAATTTTTTAAATAGAATGCTTTTATAAATGTTAAAAACTCACCTAACTTTTCTATTTTAATTTTGCAATACTAACGGACTTTAGATTCGTGATCAGCACTAGTTAATTGACTAAAATACACGTCAAAAACAGTCAAAAGTCTTTGCGTCCGTCATGTTGAATTATTCCGAAATATGTTAGATTATTTTTAGTTTTATTGGATTCACATATAAAAAACGTTTTTAAATTAGAATTATTAAATACATTTGAGCTTATTCATTAATTCCAGCACACTTGTCCAAGATGCCGTAAATTCCTTGGATTATATAAAAGACAACAAATATGAATCAAAAACATCAGCATCCGTTTCAATTTCAATCAGTTTCTCAACCGATTTAAACCTTAAGCACAAAAATTAATATATAATTTCTTTACAACCTCAATTTTATTCACTATGAATTAAAATACATTCATCACATTACCATGCTTTATTATTTATATTCATTATTCACATAACTTGGATTTAATTAAGGATTTAATTAAGATCATCACTACAAATGAGGTCAAGTTAACTTGCTAAAAAGTATATTTATAATACATTTATAGTACATTTATAATACTTTTATAAATCTATTAGTATCCTGGTTGCTTGGGTTATTTTTCATGGTAGTAAATATGTTGAAGACTGTCGAGCATGTACTTGGGCTGAATGACACTCAAAACTCCACTGCTTGTTACACCACAATTCACTAGACTCTGAATGTACGCGTGTCTGGGGAATTCCTTGTAGAGCCAAATGAGAAATTCGATTTCCCTCTCTCGTTCTCCGTACATGAATGGGTGTTTGGTCAAGTGGTTGAATTTGAGCGTTTTGACTTCCCTCGTTGTGAACTTCCCATTTTCATCACTCAAATCATCAAGCGACTTGAGTCCTAAATATTTCTCCCTTTGACCCTTGATCCACGTGAGGCATTTGAGTCCTAACCTTGACAAATATTTGCTTTTGAGACTATCTGGCGTTTCATTGAAGGAAACCCGGAAATATTTCAAATTCTCCCACCGGTTCCCAAACCAGACGATAAAGGGATAAGCAAGGATTTGCGTCTTCCTGTTGATCATTCAAAAGGTACAGCAAGAAATGTCGAGTTTAAGTGGGATGAGATTCGGCGCTAGGTTTTTGATGAACTCGAGGAATTCTTCAATGTCTTCAAGGCGGCACCAATTCAATTCGAAATTGTAATGGAGCTTTTTCGGTCAAATTCCGCATTGAGTACAAGAGGTGTCGATCGTAGATCCTTTGTCTTCTCTCGGCCGTTTGGAAAATGAACTTGTTGGTCATCTTGTAGACGATGTCATTGAAGCTGAGCGTGACCAAGTTGGGGAAATAGTCAAAGAGTATTTTCTCCATCAACTGCGACTCCAATGGGAGCGAAATGATATTGTGTTCTTCGTTGTATTCTCGCTCGGTCCGAAGGGAGGAAACTAAACGGCGCGTGATGTCCAGATATCTTTTGGAGTCTCCAACGAGGTCACACAGTCGGGCGAAAAGGCTCCCATTGGAATACTCGACCTTGTTCAAATCTAATTTGAAGGAATTGTGCAAAGGAGTTTTTGACTCGCCGAAGGTGCTCATGTAGTTGGACATTTCGGTTTCGCAAAAGTTGACGATTTCCTTCAATGAGAACTGTTTTCGAATTGCATAGTCTGCCTCGCTCTTCCAGAATGAACTCACGAGTCGGCACGTGAAGCGATCATCGATTTTCAAAGATTTTCTCCTGAATCTTTATTTAATATAAACTTATTTAATTGAAATTATAGAGTTGTAATTTTTTATGTTAGGTTATTTATGTTATTTCGGTTAGAAATTTAAGAGTCAATCAATAACTATTCGAGAACGTTTATAGGTAAAGTAATAAGTAGGCATTTGACTATTATTAAATGTGGCCTTTTTTTATTTGAACTTTGGCTTATTTACCGGCACGAGATTTAAAGGATTCTTTTCAGTAACATAAATGAATTTGTCCAATTTCTCTTCCGCGTCACAACTTGTTTTTCTACTGTCACCTCCACTTTCATGAGTTTTACACGATTCGACTTATTCAATCGCCTCTGAAGTTAAGCTGTCCATTATGACAAAAGATTTAAATGTTCGCTAAATTCCTTTAATTGATTTTATTATATCGGCGTCTATTTTCTAACAATGCAATGTTTTTGGTTAACTCATGGTGTCAAATAAATCTTAGAGATTTTAAGAAATAACGGGAATTTTGTTCGTTCGTTCGTTATTTTTTAAATTTTAAAAAATATTAGGTTAAGTAAATTCACTAGTATTCAATTTTTTATTTATGAATGATTACGATTATCTTACATTATTTTCATATTCAGTTAATTTTAATAAGTTTATTCTGCGTTAATTCCAGATTTATGCCGGTAGTTATTTTAAAATTAATATTTAGCATCATCTCTGTTCACCCAGATCAATCACAGAAAGATCTATCACAGAAATTTCCTCGCTTAAGCATATAGACATTATATTAGAAGATTATCATCATATCATCATCATACCAAACATTTTCATTTCAATTCAATAATAGTCCTAAATACGTCTTAATACGTTAATGCGTATTAAATTTATATTTAAGCTGACTAATCAACTGTAACTTTATCAGGGAAAGCAATGAGAAGATTTACAATTGCTGAAAGAATATGAACAACATAAGTCAAATATGCTTGTAAATCAATAGTATAAATGGAGGAGAATCGAATCCCAAATATTTTCAGCGACTGTGCGCTTTTCCTGTAAGCTGAATTATTGTTCAATTTGTTATTCCGGGCCAGACGAACAAAACTATAAGAGTTCATCTTGACAAAGGCCATTTTATAAAATATGAATGTGAGTTGTCCAAAGCAGCTGACGTAGCCAATAGCTAGGATGATATGGACAAGTGGGTCGGGCACTAATGAAAACTTTATTGCCGCGAAGAAGAAGAAGATCGTGACCGTGCTGAAGAAGGGCAGAACAGTTGCGAACAATAAATACGTGATTATGTTATAGTCATCAGCGAGGAGTCGAATCATTCTGTAATATTTGATTAAGTTAATGGCCGACTCAATCAATCGGGTTTTCTCTTCTGGCTCCAAATCCTCTTCCTTGCTCTCTTCAATTAAATCCTCGAGTTCATGTCTAAATATTGCACCAGACACAACGTGTAATTACATTTCAGTGATAAACAACAATTTTTCATTAACTTTGAATTATATATGTAAGAATGTATCAATATAAGATTATGTAAGATTATATACATGTCTTATTATATTATTTGAATATTGATTATCAATTTGAGATTTATTTTTAGCAACCTGAGTCTTTTCAACCAATAGGTCAAAACTGCTGGAAATGATACATATAGAAATCCATCATAGAGAAGTTTGACGATGGAGAAATGAGCTGTGATGAGACCAAATAGGAAAATTAAGATGTAAATGACCCATGATTTTGGGTCTGAGCCAATCCAGAGATGCTCAGGGAATAAATTGTAATGATAGCAAGTAGTCGTGGGGGCAATGAGACCAACAAAGAAAATGGCAAAATTCCATGAGATATGAATAAAAGTTATGAGAACGAGTTGTCGGTAAACCCAATCATGTTTTTCATTCGCCCATTTGGGCGAAGGGAATTTTGCTAATTAAGGAAAAAATATTTTATTATTTTATACATAATTGTTTTTCAATAATTAAAATAATAATTTCATATGAGCTTATTTTATTACTTTCGAAGAAGGAATCAAGTTTGACAAGATTATTTAAAATACTAGAAGCTGAATTGAAAGTCTTGACGTTCATGACATTCGAGATTCCAAAATAGTAAAAACAAAAAGCGGCGCCAAGATTTACCGAGAGTTCATAAACAGGGACGCCTTTCTTTTTCACACTAAAGGCCAATTTGATAATTGCATGAGCCACGTAGATCAAATTAAGAATAAAATAAGTTTTCCATATTAAAAGCCGGGATTTGTTCGTCGTCGTTTTGAATTCAAAAGTTGTTTGGCCGTTTTTGGTCACTTCAAAGCATTCAAAAGGAATCACTTTGATCTTGTTCATGTAGGCAAATTGCCCATGAACGACTTTCATTGCAGTGTGTGTTAACATTTTAAATCCGATAAATTATATTAATTTATTAAACTAGTTTAAAATTCTCTTTACACGATAAATGCTAACTTTTACATAGTTGAGTTGACTGGAAAAACTACTGAAAGCTAACCATAAAATATGAATAAAATTGATTTAATTTTCTGTCATGGTCATACTTGATGGTTTGGGGGATACTTCTGGAAGTATTGTATTTAGCGGAAAGTTAATAATCCCTTTTAGATAGCCATTTTTACGAGCAGAGTTAATTAAGCCTCATTTAATTGTAATGTTCAGACTAGGTTAAGAAATTTCATGTTACTTTCATAAAAAGTTTCATGGGCAATAATTTCGAATGCACTTTGCACTTTGCATGTGCTTTGCCTTCATAAATGTTTTTAAATATATTTAATAAGTAACTGGTATGTGAAAGCTTTAGAAGTAAATCGATAGATATGAAAATTAATTTAAATAGCCATATAAAACATCATTGTTGTGATTAATTATTTAATTAATGTTTAATTTTCGTAAGTATCAGAAGTAAAGAAGTAATACATGAAATAATGCATTGAATTGAAATGCATTCAATTAATACATCGATGGATTTTACACCTCAAAATGCCAGAATTTTTTTAGATTCAAAATCATTAAATAACGTACACTATTAAAACGAAATTTAATTTTTTGGGGGTCAATGGCTTAAACTTAAATTGGAAAATCAGAAATATTAACAAGTATTTTAGGTACTAGTTAGAAGTTGTCTGAAAAATTATATCCGACAGGGTTAAATGAGACTCCGTACATGCGAAATAGCGATATTCATTGAAACGAGAAATTTGAGTTATCCCCAATTTATTTCACTTGAAGTAGTCGGATATGAAACTCCATATGATTTATACTATGGTCCGATTGGCTGTTTCCACTGAATTAAAGTTACTATATTTTAAAGAGACCCGTATAGCTTTAATATATTTCCTTTCTCTCCAAGATCAAGAGTCAAAGATCACTAAAATGCTATTAAAAAAACTCATTCGTCCATATTGATATCCTTAAATGATAATTCATGAATATTTGTTAAATGTAAATTGAAATACTGGAAAATTAAATCAAACTTAATGCAAATAAGTAATAGAATGTTATTGCCGTTTCTTATTTTACATTCTTTGATTTGATCCATAAATCTCACACATTTGTCTAAAGAGTGCTTGAAATTCGCTTTCCATGCGCTTTTATAATTTGTATATGAACTTCATGTGAATTTTATAAATATTAGTTCATCTTCAATGAGCCATAGCACTAATGAAATAAAGAGAAGGTACAGCCCAAGAGAGTGCTCAAAATTAACTACAATCTAATTAATTTAAGACACTTGATAAAATTATCAGTTCATAAGTTTTAAAATGATCATTTACGACGGTCGTTATCAAATCATCCAAGAAATTGGTCAAGGAGCCTATGGTATTTAAATAACAAGAAAAATAAATCATAAATCATGTAGCCTAAATAAATCTGATTAATGAAAATATTAATTATTTCTACTTCAAAGGAATCATCTACTCTGGTATTGACATCAAGTCTGGACAAGTAATTAAAATTCTTAAATCAAGCTTTTCTTTCTCAATGTTCCATATTTAATTATTTCATGTTAAATATAATTTAAGTTACAAAACCACTAGTATTAATAGTCTCTAGATTATACACATTGCCAATCCTATTTTATGAAAAATATTGATTGTAAATAATTCTTCTTTAGGAAGTGGCCATCAAGGTTGAAAAAGTAAATGGAACTGCGACAGGGAGCTTGATGAATGAGTTTATGGTTTATGATGCACTGGAAGGTGTCGGCTTTGGATTCGCCAAAATTCGGCATGAAATTTTTTAATCATTTTTTTTAAATTGTGCAAATATTTATAATTTATAATTATTCTTTTATACTTTTTTCGTATCTTGTAGTTGGTTCGGGGATTTTGTGGATGAAAAAATCCTCGTAATGGACCATTTGGGATCTTCTGTCAAAGAGGCAAGTTCATTTTGCTATCAACTTGTTGAATTCCATTGAACATTGGACCAAAACTTAACGTTTCATTTTCTTTCAAGTCCATTTTGTATTGAAAACATTTATTATAAAAGGGGCTTAATTGTGATACTCAATTAACAGCTGTTCAAGTCGTGCAATCGAAGTTTGAGCATGAAGACGGTGCTGATGATTGGACTGCAGATGCTGAGTCGGATCAAGCATGTGCATTCAAAATGTTTGATCCACCGAGATATCAAGCCTTCAAACATGGTCATGGGAAGAGAAGTAAATCAGAAACGGGTAAATGGAGAAAATTGGTTAATTAATCGTCGAACGATTTAAATATGTAGCATACTTTTTTATTGTTTATTTTTAAAAACTCTTTAAATACTGCTAATTCAATTCTTTTTATTAATTCGATGTTTTAAGGTGTTCTTGATTGACTTTGGCTTCGCAAAACCGTTTATGCACCCAGTATCCCGTCAACACATTCGTTTCAACGACAGTGCAAATATTGCAGGTAACAAGAATAACATTTTATAAGTTCATTCATGGAATTACTCAGTTGTTCCAATATACATATAATTCAATGTCAATTAAGGTTTTGTTAAATTGAAAATCTCATTTAGGATCTCTCGATTTCATGTCAATAAATGCACATATGAATATTGAACAAAGGTAAGAGTGTTAGTGCAAACAATATGAATTTTTAAAAATATTTAAATTAATGAAATAGACGCTTTAATTAGCTATCATTAATTATTTACTTAGAAATAACAAACATGGACTTATATTGTAATTCTTATAAATTCAAAATTAGCCGCCGCGATGATCTCGAATCTCTGTTTTATTCTCTCATTTACCTTCTCAAAGGGAAACTCCCTTGGGTCAGATACAAAAGAACCCATGACGGCAAAAGACGAAAAATGACGGAAAAGATTCCTCAGCTCAAAAAAGCCCTTTCAATTGGTGCCATATGTGCTGTAAGCAATTGCTTTAAATATTTATATACTAACTTGAAGTATAAAATATTACTAATAAAATTAATAAATCATGATTGTGCATTATGATTGCATTTCATTGTGCATTGTAGTACATTTAACAAATTTGCTTAAACTCTCAAATATTAATTTAATTTCTGAGAAACAAATTGCTTTTAAAAAGTAATCAACTTTATGTTTTTAAAAGGGACTCCCACCACAGTTTAAATCGTTTCTAATTTACTTACGACAGTTGAATTTCCAAGACCTTCCTAATTATGATTACTTGAAAGGGCTTTTAACGGAAACATTCAACTCACTTGGCTACCAAATGGATTTAGTTTATGATTGGACCAACTCAAACAATGCTCAAGAAACTCTAGAACGACGACCAACCCCTTTTCAATTCATCTAGCGTTTAAATTTATCCGTATACCAGTTTTTACTTATTAGTTATGTACATTATATTACACTCAATGAAATTAAGAATTTGGTCTGTTCCAAATAGATCAGGAATTGATCCAATTTTTTTTTCATAAAGGTAAATTGAAAAACAATAAGATTGATCATTTTCTTATTCGTTTAACACAAACTAAAATTCTTGATTTATTGACAGTACCCTACATACAACACTTTAAATTTCTCAATTTTAACGAATTAATCAATTAAATGTTCAACTTTTAAATGTTCTTTTATTATTTGTAGAGTATATGTTCTCTTAAATGGATTCTATTTTAAAATAACAAGTCAAAATTCTTTTTTAAATAATTAAAATTGCTGTCATAATAAATAAACTATTCATATTTCAAGTTGGGTTAGTAAACGATGAAATAGGTATGTGGAAATATACTTTTTAAAGTAGGATTTAAAAATACCATTATGATTTAATATACTTATTATATATTTAAACTGGAAATATTTTGTCTTTAAAAATTTACAGAAACCCACATTTAGATTTATTCTGTATTATGTTTTGCAAATAATAAGATTTTGATATTAAATATTAAGTAGAATAATTACAAACTATAAAGTAAATTTCATGTTGAATTTAGAAATTTATGTAATTTAAGTTTTAACCAATTAAACGAATTTAATTATTAAATGTATGGAAATAACAAAACTTCTCTTTTTGATGTATACCCAAGTACAATCTTTTCTTTTTGATTAACTATTACCGAAATCTACCTATTTTAGCATTGTAATTGCTTTTTGTATAAAATGGTTATTCTTTCAATAATTTTAATTATACTTTGAAAGGAACATCCAGCCCCTTTAATGTTAGCAAGTATTAAAATGATAGTAATTAAATAATAATAAAATTAATGTAGTTATGTATTTAGTACTATATACA
>VJMY01000481.1:0-58833 GCA_009869795.1 Neelides sp. FZ-2019 | reverse complement strand
TTGTTTATACTGTGTATGTGTGCATACGAATATGATGTAATTGTTAATTAAGAGATCTTTTTAATAATAATTTACATAAACCATATACTAGTTTAACTTCCATAATCATAAATGCATTGATTGTAAAGATTTCCTCATATATTCGAACATAATTTAGGGGGAAAGTTGTATAATAATACGTTCAGAAATATATGAATTCTCATGTAAGAAGCATGTTAAGTTAATAATTAGGATTATAGGATATTAAAAAAATATTTCATTAATTCGCCATTACAGATTCATTTAGCGATAGTTTATAATAGCACCATTTTCATATTGATTCAATTGAATATTGTTCTTAATCGTAGGATTTTATCATTTAATATGTCGTTTAAAAATTCAATTTTGAAATTGTACTTGTTTGACAATTTTGGCATAAAATGATTTCATTTTGAATTAAAATGCCTAAATAACATTTTAATACATATTTTAAAAAGATATCGAGTGTGCTTTTCTTTAAATAAGGAGTACGCAGTGAACTGATAGCTTTGAAGCATGATTTTATGCATTTTTCTCTTTGATTAAAAACCTATGAGAAATATCAAAGGAGATAGAAGAGAGATGAAATTGAGAGAGAATCTTCATGTCACACGTGCATATATTACTTTTTGAAAGTGTAACGTGAAATATATCTAGAGATTCGTTTCATGAGTCATTTCGCCTACGAAGAAGAGTAAGAGAGCGTTTTCAACCCACAGTGAAGAGGATCACTTCTCAGATTGAACATCAAATGACGAATAAGGAGATGAAAGTGACAAGTAGAAAAATTAAAATTCAATCCTTGTAAATTCGTTAGTCCTCTCCAATAACAAAAAGAATAAGGATTTTCATTAAGAAAAAATCCAAGAAATGAAAAATTGGACATAAAAATACATTAATTTAAATAGAGACCGCCTCGTTTTGTAATTTAATTAATCTTCAAACAAAAAGGGCAGGATCATTTAATTTCTTTTGGTTTCAAATGAAGACCGGCTCGGTCACTTTTATTTTTTAATGTCGAAGGAAGGCAAAGAAGCCGATAAATACATTTAACTTTCGAAAAATCCCTAATCTTAATATTCACACTGGAGAGGAAATTTAACCTCCCACTTTTCTGCATTCTATTTACCTTTGTTGGATTTGAATACCATCACCATTTGTGTATGAAATTCCACTAAAGGTTACGTTTCCCTTTAATGTCAAACATGCTCTTGAAACGTGATTCTCTTTTTAGGATTTAAATGAAGTTAATCTCATTTTTATATTGGAATAACTTATGATTTCAAAAGATGACTCAAAGTTCTTAAACAATCAAATTGGGAAAATTTGAATAATAACAATAATTTGGAAATAAAAATAGTTCTTCGCAAAATAATTGAAGTTAAAAAGGAAGGAGGAGAATCATTATAAATAATTGGAATCTCCCGTTAAACTCAATTCTTCTCATTAAAAGAAGAAAATGATGTTTAAAAGGCTTTTAAAAAACCATGCTCATCGAATTATGCTTAAAGTTTGTATAATAATAACGAGATTATCCTTCAGCGCATCTTTTGTACCTTCATAATAGCAGCGCTTTCTATCTCTTTTACGTCAATGGATGACTCATGAATGAATTCATGTTACCTCTTTAGATATTTCGTTACATTTTATGAAGAATTCTCTCATTTTTTTAAACAGCTTCTCACACACAGGTAGTCAAAAGTTGATTATGTAATTAAACTTGTTCATAAATCAACCTACCTATCTCTAGCACACTATAATTTTAGTGAATTTTTAACCTTCCAAGAGAAATTAATCCTTACGTTTTTTCTTATATGTTTATTCTCAATGATGCTATCGATAGTTTATTTTAAAAGTAAATCTCCAGAATGTCTTTGTTTAATACAATTTCAAAGATGCTAGTATATAACGTTATAATTATGTATGCTCGTAAATTATTTTAGTTTAATTAACAATGTAAAATTTAATTTCACTAAAACAATTAACGCTTTCAATATAATGACTTGTTTAGAAGTGTAAATACTTACAATGGGTTATGTTCAATAAAAATAAACCATATATATTACATGGATGGATACTAAGAAATAATAAATGATCTGTCGGTCTTTGGTGTACTTGTGCTTGTTTGAACAATTAAAATTAAGGGAATGATTAAAGACTTGTAACTGGTTCTCTTTACCGCGCGTCTCATCAAGAATTTCGAGGAAGTTGAGATGAGGATGATGCTCATTCTGTTGTGACAACTCACTCAATTTTTCAATTTATTACACGTACATTTCTATCCGTACATGTACAGTAGTTGTAGCATTGAGAATTATGTGTTTTGCTAAGATGGGGATTTCTATAAAAGAAAAAGGGTCAAGTGGCACTTGACCATGAAGAAGTCATACTTGGATCGACCATTGTCTAGAGATATTGAAAAATATAAGAGAATGGGATCCTTATACTAAAGACATAACGCTATACAAACATCGTCAGGATTATTGTTTATGGTTCTCTACATGAATTTCATATATAAAGTGTTGATTGCCTATATAAAGGTAAAATCAAGTGTCTATTTCCTATACGTATATCTCCTAATAATGGTTAAATACTTATTTATGATCTCATGTGTAATACTAATGTATTTAATATGCTTACACATGCTTTTTATTCAAATATAGTACTATATTACCTATTATATTTGTTTTAATCGGTATGCTTAATAAAGCATTACTTTTCTGTAATGTTCTAAAGTCTCAGGTAATTTCCCCACTCTCCTTTACTAAATGTAAATATCAAATAGAGTAATGCTACCCTTATATTGTATTATTAATATTATAGACGAGTAATATTACGTAGTGGGGTCTTTTGTACACGTAAAAGGAATTGTAAGTTTTTAAAAACGGCATTATGGGTTGGCGTTGATGTGTGCAGCTGCCCTGTCACCTTCTTCCTTGCTATACGGACCGATGAGACGATGGTGATGAGGTTAATTGGTGGGAGTAGAAAAGGACTAGTCTTATTCATCTCGTTGGAACAAGGGCTCCTCTATGTCTGGTACTTCTCAGGATGGAGGAGTTCGAGGTACAGATCAGACTTGAGGAACCGGATGTAGGCGTCAGCCTCCAAAAGGCCCTGGATCCTCTTTTGAGCCTGGTCGAACGTTGTGACGTTCGGAGACGACATCTTCGAGATGAGACCTTCTCGTGTCAAAGCGTCCAAGTTGACCTAACCATTCAAGAGAAAATCCTTTTTAGTACAAAAAACAAAGGAACAATGGGATGTAAAGGGACAAATCAAGGAAGGGACCAAATCAAGAAAATGCTCATTGGGAGATTCTTCGCCAAACATATGAGGACTTACTTCTTTGGGGGCTTGGGCGATGATGAAATCATTGTAGATCTTGACTGCCTTTGCGTTCAGCTTATTCTGTCGGCTTTTTCTAAACTCTTCAATCGCTAGCCAAAACTCAATATTCTCGTCACTAAACTCCCGCTGGAGAAATGCCCTAAACAGTGCTTGACCATCTGGAAACAAAAAAGGATTTTTCACATTAATTCCAGCTCCATTTTCTCGAGAGGCAAGGAGATATTCATGGAGTAGAGAGGAAGTTCATTTAAATGAAATATGAATGTGAAATGCTCAATCTTAAGAGACTTCCCCATATCTCAAATACATGCACGCCAAGTACCAATTTGAGGCTGTTGAGCGGAGTGGGCGAAAGAAACGTTAAATAGAGAGAAATTTGAAATGCTAGCGGTCCTGGAGAATCCGCCTCTTTGAAATGGTTTTAAAGTTCATTCATTTTAATGATCTTTCTTGATTCTCGTTTTAAATGAATTTAAAGAGACTTTCACATTTCCTTGTAATTTCAATTCATGTGATACGTGGGACGATTAAAAGTAAACGCAACATCATTCAACCACTGAGTCAGTTAAATGAATGAAAGTTATTCAGTTCACAGTTGCGATGAATTATGACGCTAGTTAGCACGAGCTCGATGTCGCATTTCTATTCATATTACTGTATCACTAAACAGGAAGCTCTTTTAGAATGTTTTTACTTTTGTTCTTTATGCGCGTAGCATATATGTGATCTCCAATTTAAGTAATAATATTTATTTAAATATAATATCGCATGAAGAATATAAAGTGGTAGATTGCGGTCGAAAAAGCATCTCCATCTAAAGAAACAAAATGGGCAAATGTATTTATGCGGACATAATGAAAAAAAAATAATATGGAAAGTTGAACAGATAAATTCAAATATAATGCGCTAAGTACAAATTTGTCTCGAATGTGAGAGGCTTGACGAATCTTTGCAACTTTTCATTGTCACAAGGTATAGGATGTATACCAATACTAAATAATATATGCAAATCTCTAAGCGGTTAAAGGGGTCGATTAAAGAGGCATCTACGCACATGGAAGAGATGGAAAGGTAATCGAAGGAGGAATTCAAGGAGATGAACCAACGCCTCCACAATGAAACTCTCTTGCAATATAAATGTAATATAGAAAAACATTTACTCCGCTGACGATACCTTTAATCTAACAGTAGTTCAACATGTGATGAAATGGGGAATGAAAAAGGAGGAAATGGGAATTGTATCCCCTTTTATAAACATCACCACCTTTGACTCTCTCCAACACGGCTACATTGTCGTCATTCAAGACCTTTATCAAATTCTCCTACATGAACTCGATTCAATTATTGCTCCTCTTCCGAGAACTTCCAAGATCAGAATAATATAAATATATATACTACATGAAAGTAGCTCATTCATGTATGAAAATGCCATGAGATGATCCATTAGACCCGTTTTCAATTATTAATGCGCTTCTCTCTATTTATGATATTAAATACAAGAGATATGAAGATGGCAAGAAAGAAATGAAATCTTACATTTGGAGGCCATGAGATCAGAGAAAGAGTTGGCCCATTTCTGAGCTTCTTCAGGCTGAGGTCGGACAGATCCAGAGTGAATCGTCCCTTCTGTGTGTCTTCTTTTTAAGAACCCTAGGCGGAACTTCATGTCAGTTCCCCTGTAAGAAAAACAAAATTTTGAATTATTTAACCATCTCCCGCTGAAGTCTTCAGTTTCATTCTCAAACTCAACTCCGTAAACCATTACGTTCATTTATTCATTATTTTATACGTCGTAACTCACAGACCCGAGAGATGTAACCAAATCTCTACTTTCTGATGTAATAATGCGTAGAAGAGAAGAATGTCGCTGATATAAAATCTGAGTTATTTAACTCGGACCCAAATTTAAAATCCATGAGCAAAGGAATTGTTATAAGGTATCGCTAATAAAAGGTAGGTTAGGATTCTTTGTGGATGAATTCACCTGGCATTGACACACTTTCTGAGGAGTGAGCTTAAGCTCTCAACAACTCTCGGGTCCGCCGGAGTTCGTGTGGAAGAAGAATAGATCCCTTCAAATGAGAGATAGCGTGAAATGAGGAATGGGCGGAATCCCCATAAGATCCTTCTAACTCCAATAAGCTCCTGATGACTTTTCCCAGGATTTCCATTATCTATGTCTAGTAGGTGAAGAATCTCACCTCGACCTCTTCAAGTCCCAATTTAGGTGAGGTGGATGAGGTGGTGGTCTAAGGTGTATATATGCATTCTTTCTCTATAAAATGAGATTTCAATGGTCTCTCCAATAATGTTTTCTTTCGCCCAGGTAATTTCGCGGGACTCGGGCCCATCAACGCTTTCACAATTCCAAATTCAATCCATTACATTTGTCTCTGGCTGCCTCGATGCTCTCATTTTACTATGCTTATAATATTGATGCGCTTATTATCAAAAAGTATATTTATTATGGAATCTCTCCAATAGCGTCCTTTTAATTCACTCAAATACACTACTTACTATACCATACCATACCATAACCCTAATTTTTAAAAGATAACTATACAATGTATGGTTCTCACAGTGAAAGGAATATTTTCGAAATTCAATACATCGATGGTTTTCAGTTCACAACATCCGAAATGAGTCATCTTGGAAATGTAGGTGATGTTCTCAATTTTATATTATATTATTGGACTGGCCTTGTCATCAAATGTAGTATTTACTATAACATTTCAAGGCGTTCCGAGGAACCGCGACGCGACCAACCGCAATTTATTGATTTTATATATTATGAGAGATATTTATGAACCCGGAGGTGATAGATGCTTTTAATAAATTAACTCTTTTAACGACTCACATAGACTCAAACTGGCTATTCCTCAAAGGCTACCCCACTGGGCGGAAAAGAACTTTGCCAAACTTTTCAATCAAGGGAAACACACATGTATCGTGTTAAAGACTTCATGTATTCCAGAGATAGTGTGAGAATCCTCATGCATGTTCCAATTCGAACAAAACTTTTGTATTAGCTGGGAAAGCTCTTCAAAATAGGATGTACTCGCACTCAAAACTTATAATAAGATACCTTAAGAAATGTCGGTGAAAGATGTTAGACCTTATTCTTTTCTATTTACAAAAAGTGATATATTATAGACAAAGGGTGGATATTGATATTATAGAGTGCACTTATTCCTTCGCGACTCTTTTTATCTCTTGGGAAGTAGGTTAAGAGTTGTAAAAGATGAGGGAAACTCGCAATTTTTTCTATTTTCTCCCCCGTCGTTCAGAGATTTGTGGGTCCAGACATGGAGGCTTTTTCAATGAATCAATCTTATCTTTTTGAAGGATCCTCAAAATGTAATCGAGACAGACATCTTTACTATACTTCCACTATATAATATATTTATAAGCTTGAATATGCACAGTAGCTTCAACTTGAATATTTACAAAAAATACCCGAAGATATAATATACTTTTATACCATTTGAGAAGAAAGATATTTAAATAATGCTTTGCATTTTTTGTTGTTTAATGGTTAAAATCAGATTCATTGAAAGGAATGTTGGGTTTAATAATAATAATCATAATAGCAAGAGAGATTATGACATAAAGAAGAGGATTTGAAACGAGACGCTTTTATGAAAGATTTCTCAAAGTGACTAAATGGTCGAGATTTAAGTATTATCTAAACATATAGTGAAAAACGGCTAATACTTCGCGTTCACGAGTCAATTGAAAGCACAAAAGAAGAGAACCTTGAATTAAAATAATAAATGATTCAAAAGTGTCTTTCCACTCCACGCTTCTTTCTTTATCTTTAAAGATAAGGGCCGCAGACGTAAGAAGCGACCCTATTGAATATCATTTGCTTACTGCCCAGTCTATCTGACTCTATTGTAGTTGAATGAACATTGTTGTATTCAATACATTTACTATGATCTGCACAGCTTGCAAATACATTGCGTTTGGTTTTTTAGCTCCTTCCTACTTTTAGAATTAAAGAATGTCTTTCTAGTTTCGTATCGCGTTAACATTCAAAGAACCTAATACAGTATCTATATTCAGTCACAGACAACAGATCAACAGATTAGAAAATTTCATACAATTGTATACTCACATGTCTTGTATCCTGAAGTGGAATGAGGGTAAATTGCGAGTCGTGAAACGGAGGATCACGGTGCATTTTTTATGCAAATGATCCTTAATCAACTGAATAGACAAGACTTTGACGCACATGAGGACACGAGTCGTAGTAGAAAGACAATTACTATGAATTTTTTGTAATTCTTTCATTTCGACATCCAAAATAATCAATTATTAAATAATAGCATATATCCTTGGTCTATTCTTACTTGCTCAACATTCTATTTTTGCTCTCACACGTGAGGCCTTGGTTTAACTAATTACTCAAATGAAGAACAAACAAAAATAGTTAACGTAATGCTTCTCCAAACACAACTACGTCAGTTGCTCATATTTTGTCAAATTGTGGTATGACAGATAAACTCAACGTGCATAGTGGCTCAATGGGTAGCATGCACCATCATACCAGAAATGTTAAAAGTTTTTACAAAATTTTTGGAACTTTTTAATACTCAGGTAGTTTAGGTAAAAGAAATTAGAGGAGACCTCAAGAATATCTTTATGCGGCATACAACAGAAGATAGCCTTTTATAAGGAAAAATATTATTAAACTGAAGGGTCAAATCCAAGGATTAAAATGGAACATTGAATGTAAGAAGAGTTATTTGGGGAGTAATGATAGTTAAGCGGCCTGCTGGCTTCCATTTATTCCTATTCCTTCCGATAAGATATTTGACTTTGAGTTCTAAGTTTGAGATGTGCAATTAAAAGCGTATAAAGCAGCAGTTAAATTTAAGCCGACTCTTCCTCCTTTCCTCATTTCTCATGACGAGGCCTTCCCTTGAAATATCATCAGCTTTACCATCATCATCCAGATTCCTCTTGACCTCTACCTTGTCAACTCTATTTGAAAAAATGCAAGATAAGGATATGATAATAGAAATGTCTGTTAAACTGTTCCTAATTGTTTGGCAAAACCTTTTCAACTGTATCCGGAAAATGGATTCCGACTATTTTTACTCCGCTTGTCTAATGTTAAACTTACCGCAGCCGAGAACTTAATTTATTTCTACTAATTGACTATTCTTGACAATTCTTTTAAAATATCCAAATGACAATGCTATCTATAATAGATGCTCTGTTATTTATGTATTAGACCCGCTATATTTATAATATTTAATGTTACATTACTATTTTTAAAATGAAGTCAATATCAACCCCTATTTATGCCAAGTGTTCAATGGGGCAAAATGATGGAAATGAGTAAAAAGAATATTAACCTTTTGAAAATGTGTTTGAAGGGAGACTTGGGCTCCGGGGGCACAATGAGCGTCACTCCGCTCTTTTCCTCGCTCAGCGTCGGAATCATCGCTGCGGAAATCAAGTGCTGGACTTGAAGGGATTCCGTTATGGAAATGTCTTAATTTCAGTTCTTTCCGCACAAAGTTCTTTCAAATCTGACAATAATCTTGTCAGATTTCAACAATTGGCTTCTGAGAATTTCTTCTCAAAAGTGAACATTGAATAAAATAAAACACTTTCGTTTTCCAAATTAATGTTTTCGAAAACAGGACAAGTTTCAACTGGAGGTTTAAATGAATGACCTGAGTGTGAATCTGAGGTATCGTGAGATAAAAAGGAGTTGATGAACAACGTGGTTCTCTCACAGTATCTCGGCGTCGATTGAGGCGATAGGGGAACTTCGCACTCCTTTTATAACACGTGAAGGGTCTTGGGGATACGAAGCGTGCGGATCTCGCGGCTCCCTTTACAATACATTCTTCCTATCCAAACTCTAGAACCAACCAAGTCTCATTGCCCCGTCCGCGTCCGTTGCTTGCGCCGTTCCTCCACACACACATGATTGTGTATCAAACCGTCGTGTGCATGTATACGTTACAAGAGTGAGCAATAATGCCGGGACACTCATCTCTTGACTCATAGCAATGATAGGTAGGCACTATATCCGCATCTTAAATTGACAGACGTCCACGTCAATTCACCACTTATTTATCACTTGTTCAAATGAAACTCAAAGTCATTCTATGATTTATACATTCTAAAATATCATTTTAATTTACTGAAAACAAATAGACGAATTTGATTAATAATTCGATAATTATGGTATTTCTAGCTAATCCCTCAATAATTTACATTTTTTCAGCGATCACTGACAATGGCTTTGTAGAATATGAAATACTAAATACTAAGTATCATTTTATAATTACGTGTACAAAGTACCTACCTGAATTTCTACTGAGCTACCAACATGTCATATGAGCCTTTTTACTCATTCATTGAATTGAGTTTAATATTCAAAAAAAGAACAATTGACGATATGCACATGAATAGGATTCCGATTTATTTATTTGTTTATTTATGACTTGACAAAATTTTTAGTGTACAATATTTATCAAATATATAAGGGTATTGGTACTATTAGTAATTGAAAAATAGAAATGGCAAGTGTCATTTATGGTTTATGGTCAGTCGAGTGCTTGGATAACTTTCGTTAATGGTGATAAAGATAACCTATAAATCCAGAATTATTTAAACTGTTTGCATGATAGGAATATCTGATCAACCTAGATTCTGAGAATTCTGGAGTTCTACTTAATTTCTAGACGAATAATTTTAATACATGCCATCATAGCTTTGTGTAGGATTCTTCCGGTTATCCGGAATAAACGGGTAAAAAATAGAACAAATGTGGAGCTAATTTTTTTCTCCTAGGCTAATCTTAGAATTTCCTCAGTTTATTTTCGCTTTTCCTCAAGAAGACTCCGACTTGGTCTCATGATTAAATTAGATAAAATTATTAAGAAAATCTGTCAGTCAATAGAAAAAGGAAAGAAATGGCCAATCAAACTTTCTAGATTAATCCAGATGAAACTGGAAAGAAATCATTAGAAAGTCATTATAATACACATGTATACGCACACATTGGACGCTGGATCACATTTAGGAGGATCCGAGAATGAGAACAATTGTTCTCGTCATAATCCTTATAATTGATCCTATACACATTTATTGAACTGGTCCCATTTGAGCTGCAATTTCACGTCATTAAAGAAACTAAACTGGAGTTATATTATGAAACAAAGCATTAGGTTTTTTCTAAGCCACAGATGTATTTATTTTACGATAATTACAAACTGATGTATTGATTTATAAGCCCATACCCAACTACGTAAGCAAATATGATAATGAATTTTATGATAATGAGGAAATTTGACAAATTCTTCGAGTTTAGCAGAGCAATTTAAATCCTGAAATATTTACATAGGCTTCTACAGAATTCTGCATATTGCATATTGTTTGATAAGAGTATTTTGGTATTCACGCAATTTCATCAGTTATATAATTTATGCAATTAACTATCTATAATTTACAATTAAGCATAGGATGAATAAAATATGCCTTGTAAGTACTTTATATCCTTCTTTAAATTATATAATTTGCTACTGCACAACAATAGTGTGAACTCCTAGTTGATTTCATGAGCATGATAGGAGCTCCAGAGGAATGCTTAAATTTTTCAAACTTTCGGACACTTACATTGCATTGACGTCCGTTGTACACCTTGAAAAGCATGAACACTTCTAATAATCAATTATCACAAGATAATAAACAGCTAGTTAGATTTTAATACAGGATGTGCGCCTATCCTATGCAACTCAACTTGAATCCCACAATTTACAAAGTCACTACCGACAGACGTAGTTCATTCAATTGTCGAGTAAAAAGGGAAAATTTCAAAACTCGAGATGTGGGAAGTTAGTTGTGTACATTTTTTTTTATAAACCTCGAGTGCGAAGTTATTAACAAGTCAAAATCTCTCTATCAAATTTTATACCTGGTGATTATACTTATTTTATTCTCTGCATCAACTAACTTCGCATAGGTATGTATAGGTAGTAAATGAACTTTAAAATTCGTTATGAGTAAAACTGAATAAAATATGAGATCAATGGGTTTCAAAAGTTTGTCCAAACTAAATGTATAGTAAAAATGCTAATTAAGTTTTAATTAATTAAGGGTTTTAATATGAACTCGACGCATTGCGAGATAAATATACTATAAATTTGAACTCTTGAAGGATGACGGAATAATGAGGAGTTCCTGAGCTAATGATCAGGAGTTAAATAAGTTCTAAAGATTTTTTTATTGACTCGTTAAAATGTCCTTTACAACTTGATGCAAACGAAATAAAAGAATACCCATGTCAGATTCAATCGAATTGAACTCATTAAAAGACGCTCTTGAACTCGTCAAAAAAAACTTTTGCCCCTGCCAATATTGTAGGTACAATAACGCTATGGTCCGTCAAATCATCTTCTTGCATAGATTAAATTCAATGAATGAACAACAAAGTGGAGAGGAAGTTTAAGCAGAATCGAATGCTGGTTCTTAAGAAATCACCTGTTTGAAATTCAAATCAGCTTAATTTCACCTCATCTTAATGCAGTTTCTATCCGGTCCTGGCTCAATTGACTCAAGAAGGAAAAAAAGAAGGAGCCACCATGTGCGTAAGAGCTTTAATTGCTCTTCTCATGAATTGACTTTTCTCTTTATGAATAGGACAGATTAGAAGGGATAAACATGAGAAGACAAGGACCACCGCCGGCTCCAACACTCCTCCGCAAAACCACAAAAATATTCCGCAAAAATTTAAATATTTTCTCATTTTGAAATTGAAATGAGAATCCCAAACATTCCTAATCCCTCTCTTTACATCCAAATATATAAATATGGTAAATATCGTGAATATTTTTGATCTTATAGCGGAAATATTCGGTTCTCCTCCTCGTGCTCTTCGGTCCTTCACATTTGACTGGGATTGAAAAGGATGAGATTTTTTTTGGAGAGGCTCTGACGAAAGCGAATAAGATCACCTGATGAATTCACAATTTCGACTCCCTCATGGTACTGAACCCTAAAAAGATATGGATCTATCTATCCTCTCTCATACAATATACTACAGGTACATACATTTTATAGTGTACTAATCTTTCATGTGCGTATATAAATTCCTTTCTTGTATATCAATCCTTGTGTAAAAACGAAGCTCTGAGAAATACGTATAATCCAATGAGTAATCCTCATTGATGTCAAGAGAGAGAGAAAGGCTCTTTGAGAAGTTTTGTGTCGTTTCCTATTATCTCAATTATGGGAGAGCATTTTAGTTCATATAGATTTCGATGTCATCTCATAAAATACTACATGGTTCGATGATTCTGGATCATTGTGAGCGGAGCGTAATTGTGAAAGAAAAGGCTATTAGTTCCTTGGTTGGTAAAGTTGGACGTATACTTTGTATTGTTAAGAATGTAATGTGAACGGCATAGAGGAATTGTTGAAGGAAGGTGGTTACACTGATTAAATAGAAGGAGCTATCCATTTAAATGGAAATTTCCCTTTTTCGAGGGCTGATGACGAATGTGGAGTTTGATGTCTATCGCAACGACACTCCTTCAACTCTCCCAAGTGTTTCGGTTGAGAAGAGTTTGAACTCCGAGTTCATCCCGTCGACTCAACGACGGACGACCGCTGTTTTTACATTTTTTCAAGGAAACACGGAGCCACAGATCGTCGTGACGGAGAAATTTAATAATGCATACATTCCGAAAAGAGTAAATAATATGTTAAGTGAGGAATAAAACGGCGCGACAAATGGCGACAACCGTCGTCACCCATCCAGTTCTCCACTATATGGATATTATTGTGATTTGTGTGGATCTGGATGGAGTCGTCGGTCCCTTGAGCTCAGGCTATAATGTTTATTAATGAGTGTATTAATGTATATCTTAATACTACGAGGGAAGTGAGAGAACTGACTTCCTCAAGAGGTCAAAACCACGACGGCCTTCTCCGCGTACTTTCAATGAGCTCTGAGCTCAATCTGATTACCAAATATCTCAAAAGACAATAAGTATTTATATATTTCTTATTTGTTCATTCTGAAGATCTTAAGGAGGCTTAAAGTTTTTAGAGCGTCTTTATCTCTCAATTCTTCTTTTCTTATTAAACACAAGCGAGAGCTTAATAGAGTCCAAGTTGGACTCAAAGCTGAAGAGATACAAAAGAGTTCATAAAATTAGTCATTTTTTATCCCACAGTAGCAGGAATTTCATGGGTGGGTAAACTGAGGTTTCAAACCTTTGATTCAATTTTAAAAATCTCTTCAAGTTGAACTATAAAGGAAAATAAGAATGAGAGAGAAGACGAGATCTATGACGTAGGTTCCCACGCTAGATGAGTTTGAGCTACAAGGAATCTACACATTCCTACATTATAAATGTAGATTAGCTTTTAAACGCCCATGTACAGGAATTGTACACACATGTTAACTACTATATAGTTCATATCCTCCTGTATCAAAACTTATCACCTTTTATATTCAAATGTATGGCTATAGTATTCAGATTATTATAACTTAAAATCTTTCGATGTTCAATCTATATTGAAAGAATTTATTTGTATTACGATCGCCGCGTGTGTGCAAATTGCATTAAGTGTATTGGAAACGACTTTTACCTCTCAGGTTTTGCTCCTTGGCATTGATTAAGCCCAATTTGCATATCAATTCAGTTTGAAGAGGAAGGAAAATGGCGATGTTAAAATCTTAAATGTTGAGTAGGCCAATTAACGCCTTAAAAATTTATGTCCGATAGAATACCTAATGTGATGCTCCTTGAATCACGTGAGGATACAAGGAGCATGTAATAATAATTTGCACGTACACTTTGAGTCTAGTAAAATCCTCAAGTTTGCATTAATACATGCCTCAGCCTCAAACATTGTCCAATGAAATGAACTCTAGGACAATTTGCATCGTCATGTGAAAAACAACACGTCATTTTTAAGACGCGACTGGATCGGATTTCTCCGGTTTTTAAATAAATAAATCACCTTTGAAAAGAGAACAATTACCAACCGAGGGTGTGTTTTGGATAACTGAATAATGGAAAATTAAACTCGAAAATAGATTTGCTCGCTAAAAGTCATCTGCATATTTGAGTGCTTTCCATGCCATTATTCAATAAATTATTGTTTATTTTCAAGTATTGTAGCATAAAGGTATTTAATTCAAGTTACTATTTATAAATTATATAAGCCCATTGAGAGAATGCAATAACCTCACGTGAGGAATCATAATTATATTTTCACACGTTTGCTTCACTTTTATCACATGATTAAAATTAATTCTTCAAGAAATCGTTGCAGAAATAGCAATATAATTTAGATAATTAGTTAAGTGCGGAAAACAACTTATTTTAATTTTTCTAAATTATTTTTGTTAGTCTTGCTTTTTATAAATTTAGAAAGGTAATTTGTAATAAAATACGCAGCACTTTCGCTTACTTTTTTATCAACAACAAAGAAAACATTAAATTATGATGTGAATATGCCTTAAACACCAATTTCTCTTTCCCACTGAATCTGTATGTATGTACCTTTGTGCATATTAAAAAATTGTTCAAACAAATTATTCAATTTATCAGTGTCTTAAAAGCATTATAAAAATAAATGAGGATATAAAAATTGGTTTTTTGTACTCTTGAGTAAACACTTTCCATGTAAGGATGAGGGCTTTTAAAACACCTACGCTACACCCGAGAAAACCCTATTTATTATTTTATGCTTTGTAATATCTTTATTACCCTGTTCTTTCTTGATATTTATAAAAAAACATGATATTTTACTACAAAATGTTGTTAATTGTTGTTATTTCTATTTTGATGCTCAACTTCCTCTTAGTTCTCAGACGCTGTCTACATCGTATTCCTTTATATAGCGAATTTAGTGAGTAATTATATTTGCTTTTGAATTGCAGACATTCCTATCTTAATATTATCGAAGAGGTTCCTCCCACAGGCTTCCTTAATTGAAGGCATATGCGTCGAATTCGGCCACAAATTAGCGGAGGAGTCTCGACGTTGAATCATTCACAAGTTATACTGTCAGTACTTACACGTTCATACAAATATTGTTGAACAATGACGGTTCATCATGGGACTCTAATAATTAATGCAATTAAAAAGGATCGATTAAAGTGTTTTTCTCAATGAAACCTAAGGTTAATGTTAATATCTAAAATGCTTAATTACAAGGGTGGAAGCGAGACAAATGCGTAGCATGTTGACCATTAAAGAGCTAATGAGTCTGATAAATATCCGTGTAGTAAATAAGTATACTCACACCATGGTATATACAAAGCTTTTATAAAGTGCATACAAATTGTAATGACGCCCCTATTTAGGATATCCTTAATTTCCCTTTTGCTCGGTTTTGAGGTTGAGATACAAAGTGCATTTCAATTATCTTCGCTTCTACGTCGCATTTGTTATTGTATTTATTACATCAGAGGCTGTAATTATCAATTAAGACATTTAGGATTTTTTTCCCATACAAATGAAAATGTTCGAAGGAGTAAGAGACTAAATATATGAGAAAGAGAACAAATATTTTGCCATGGTCACGTCATGCGTCAATGTTTTGATTCTTAATGTTTGATTGCTAAAGAAATTATTACGAGTGGATATTATTACTTAAATCTTATATGCACTTATTGTTACTGTATGCGTAACGGAGTTATCTATGAATAGCTTTTAAATGAAGCCTTAAGTAAGTTTAAAACTTAAAAATCGTTTCTTACAGCTTGTTTAGCTTTTTTCTTCTTTTAGAATCGTCTGTGTCATCAATCTTTTCAACGTGTTCTTTCTCCTTGTCTTTGCTGCTCGAACTTTCTCCACTGCATTTCTGTAAAAAAAATTTAATTGTGATTAAGAATTAATTTTAACAATTGATTTAAAAATTACTGATCATTGTGATTTTTAAATCTAAGTAAAAATATTCATTTTTCTAAGCATAAAATTCTTCCTTTGATAATAAATTATTTTTTTAAATGTTATTTTAAACCATATTTGCTTTTATTCGTTTATAGTCTTTATACCTACATACTAAAGATAGATATGGATTTTAGTCTTATCGCCTTTAATTCTCTCAATTTTTGTAAATATCAGAAAAAATTATAGTTGGTTTATGGTAGTGTCATGTGCTATAATGAGCTATAAGCAACTTAAACTATAATCTAAAATAACAAAAGTAGGTAGCGAGTGACGATTTGTCTCCCAGTTTCACTAATTGTTAGGTATGTCACTTTTAAGAGAACGCAATAAAGGAAAGGTTGTGCAAATAAAGATTAATAGTATTTCATAGCATTTTTAGAATATAAGTAGTACCAAAACTATATTACTAAAAACTGACAATTTTAATTAACGATGAAAGTACAAACCATCAATGTAATGTTTACATGAATTTAAAAGTATAAGTATACTTACCTCCTAACATTAATAAAAGGACAAAAATGAAATAAATGAGACTAAAATAGATCAAACAAGATTAAAACATCGTAATAGGTATAATGAGTGGTATGAATAAGTTGATACTTCTTGCTAATACTTCATTTTTTCTCAATTTGTAGGAATTAAGACTATTACTATTGATTAAGCTAAATTGTTTAGCATTAGCAAAAAGTAGGTTCATGCTAATGCTGAAATTACTAAAACTTTATGAATAACACACAGTTAATGCTATCACTTTTTAGTTATAAGTTGATAAAAATGAACCATGCCCCTAAGCAGGATTCAGTTAATGCTAACTTTTTAAAACCCGGAAAACAAGATTTCGTATTTTAATTATTAGAATAATGTATGATACTTACTAACCTTACATTTTACTATGTCTCACATAACACATTTATCTTTAAATTCAGATATATTTAGTATAAACATTAAAAATGAAAATAAATTATTTTATTTAAAATTATCAATATAATATATTGACGAACATGCATGCAACAAAAATGTTAAGAATAAACAAGTTTGTAGAAGAAAATGAAGAAATGATGAAGGACTTGAAGAAGGGTGAAATTTAACTCTAGCTTTCTGGCGCTCCTTTGAATTTCCAAGCATTAGCTCAAATCCAATACAAAACTTCAAATTTTTTTTGTATTTAGCATTAACTTATTCATATATATATTCTTGATGATTCTAAACCTAAATGCCATTTCTTTTAAGCTAAAGCTATTACTTAATGCTAAAGAGATGTTGCTATTCCTTCATCAATCTATATTAAGGCACATCCATAAACTAGCTCACCCTTAGAGGGGAGTGGGGGTATGGCAAAATGTTATGAAGTGTTATAATAGGAATGAAGAGGTTGCAAAAGTGTGAGCTCACATTTGTAAATCGCTTAATTTTTTAATGGACCTTCGGTCCAGTAATAATTTAACTGAATATTCTGAAAATTTTTTTCTTGAGACCTAGGGTCTAGTAATTATTTTACCGAATATTCTTGAAAAAAATTTCTCAGTCCTGGAGTTATTTTGCATATTATTCAAACACATCTTAATAATTATACATGCACAATGTATATTATCTTATGTAGATCTTAAACTCATGAATTTTGACTAGGTGTATATTATAGGTTTTCAAACTGTGCCCCAACAAATTTCCAAATCCATGTAGGCCTCTGTACAGATTACCTATTAATTCTGATAGAAAGTTAATATTAAACTTTAACCCATGATGGCCATGATCCTAATTTTTTGTGAAATAATGTAGGTAGAATTTAGACGCCCTTTTGATTGGATTGGTAACAAGATCTTCTTGAGATTACCTAAACTCTGCAAACGAATGTCCCATAACTAAATATGCTGCATTTCATAACAACAGGAATTCAATTTTTTATATTTATTGCATATTTATTAGGCTATTAAATTCTGTTAGCACACAAAGAGGGGGGTAGATCAAAGTGTTACAAGAGTGGGGGTCGCCCAAAAAGTGTGAGCTCGATTATGGATGTTTCCTTAGGTATAAATGTTGTGTCATTACTCCTTTTTCTCTCCTTATGATCATAATATTTACATGTAAATGAATCATTAATTATGCAGTGACAAGTTTTTTATTTATAAACCTAAAATTATATTAAAATAGATACACTTTTTATTTCATTTAAGAGAATAATCTCAAACCGAAACCAATGTTTTATGCGACGAAAATAAAAAAGATGAAAATATCATAGGTTAACATAAAAGCTATTGTTCTAAAAAGTGAAAAGTTTAAAATACGTCAGTACACTAAAAGCACAACCGCATCTTTGTCTCTCGGAGTGCACTCAATTGAATGTTTACAATTGAGTTGACGTGAAGGAATGTAAAAAGAGTATTATCCATTCCATACTAATATCTGGAGGTTGAGATGCCCAAAATTGGCACTTCTACCACCAATTCACCACCAAACATATTCCTTAATAAATTCTATCCACAACTGACGCAATTGAGAATTTATATGTATCTTCAACAATGAAATTCATCTTATGTAGGATTTTGGGGATGTGAACCAGCATAGCTTCATAATTCAATTTAATATATGTATGGGTAATGAAATCTTGGAGTGAGTGAGAGATGAGATTGAAGTGAGTGAGTGAGGCTGAGTACTGTTCAACCTGCGACGCAGATGGTTCTCATATAATAAGTATGAAAGACGAAAGTCCGGAGAAGATCGAACGGGAATTGGGTTAACGGAAACAAGGAACCCATTAAGATTCCATTTATCTCAAGGGGCCCTGTAAAAATAGCTAATCAAATCACCCAGATCCTCACACTCCATATCCAATAATCAAACTGGCAAAGCGCAAAAAGAGAAGTGTTATGCTTCTCATGATCTCGTCATCTTAACAAACAATGAAACTCGGTATGACGGAGATGATCATTGATCAAATAAAACCCAAGAAACCCAAGCCCAATTTTTTGTAAAATATCATATTGGAACCTACTGCGCTTTTGGTATGATTGGAAATAATTGCATGGCCCCAAGCTGTCTGACAATCCCAAAGATGCGTAGGTTTATCACATAAAAACTATTATAAAAGTTTTAAGCGGACTTCATAAAGTCTATGTAGGTACGTGTAGTAAAGTATATTAGGATAACATATCTGAATAAAAATAAACATTTTTCTCATAATGTCACATTAATTTTTGTAAATTGATAATTTTACATCTTGAACTAATCGATCATTTGAATTTGATTTCATGTAAATATCTACATTCATGGTTCAATATAGAGATTTAACCTAACCTAGCTCAATGAGAAAAAACTCCTCACAAATAGAGCAAAAATAAAATCATTTCTAAAAATATTTGAAATGTGGATATGATATCAATATCCTCATTTCCTCAGAGAAAGCAATTTGAAAAACCTTAAAGAACTTCGAGGAAATAAATAAAGTGAAAACCTCATTTGGCAAACTGTTCGAAAACCAATGAAATGAAAAGCTTACTGACAGAAGTTGACTAAAAAGCCATGCGAATATTTGGCATAATCTCCAGAATCCTCCTTAATGCATTGTGGAATTATACTTTAAAATATAGTGTAGGTCTAATAATACTTGTAAAAATCATTCCCCTATTTAAATACATTATGTGCTGCTTTTCAAATTGGTATTACAGTTTCTTTTAAACAAATATACGATTAAAAAATATCTTTCTTGTAAAAAAAATTACAGTGTTTAAAAAACCTTCTTTGCATGAAGAGTTCATTGAAGTATATTTATAAGTTCAAATTATCATATTCACCATGCACAATCTAATTTTAGTCAAGTCTTGTTGATTTTAGATTTACGCTATATACCACGCGCGTCAAAGCCTTTTCTTTCAACATTGCGCTAATAACTCTGCTCATGAAGTCTTATGTTTCTCGACATTCAAAGGGGTTAAAATGAGAAAATACACAATTTGAATACATTAAGAATATAAGAAGGCGACAGCTCGTCTGGAGTTTCTGTCACCTTTCAAATCTTTCTTTTTGAGAGGAAAGCAAATAAATTTTTTGCCCTCACGTTTTTACACGAAACTTGCTCCGTACTTAACATTAACATTTCACAGGACTTTATATCAAAAGATCAAGATTTTGATAATTTATTTTCCTCTTTTCCATGCAATGTATTTTCCTCATACTAAACATGTGGAATACATTTTTATTCGTGAGATTTTTCTCACTGACACTTCAATTTCCTCTCCACATGATGAGAGTATCTAGCTATATAAAATTCCACCTACCTGCTCCTTATTATGGAAAAGGTGAACATAAATGAAGGAGATGCAGGTGTTCATTTATCTCCACATCTCGTCATATAGTTAACTTCTGCCTACAATCATTTTAGCTCGTGAGCATTGAATAAATATCAAGAGCTCCTCATCGCTCCCGCCTACACGCCAATGCCCCTATTTGAAAATTATTTGTAGATGCTCCGAAAGGAGCGAAGAAGTCATTTGAAGAAATAACCTCACCATTAAATTCCCTTTCCTAAAGTCAACTATGTATGCGGGTTGAAGGTGCTCAATGGAAGTTTCCCACAATTTGAATAAATTATTAGTGATTCATCCGATTTATGTAATTTAGAAACGGAGTGAATCATCTTTAATTCCTCTAATTTACTACCAATTTGACTTATATTCATGAATCAAATGAGGGTAAAAAGTGAATGAAGAAATCCTATCATTCTGAATGGTATAGGATATAGAAGAGTAGGAGAAGTGTTTGAAATGCGCACGAGTTCAAACAATTTGTTACAATGATGCACACAAGGGTAAACAATGAGGTATACACGTATGAGGGTTTGTTTTTTTAACGCGATTGAAAGAAACGTCAATTATCATTAATGAAAGTATGAGCGTAGTTTGATTGTTGCATAATAAATATGGGGAAAATTATGCAATTCCATTGCGCGTTCAATCATAGGCACTTATTTGCATATCCATGATTCATAACCATAACTTATGAACAAAAATTTAAAATGTAGAATTCTGGAACAAAAAAGGATTGGTAAATTATCTGAATTTTATACCAATTAACCTCTTGTATCAGTAATTGTATATTAACTTCATTCATGATTCAGTAGTGGTTTTTACCGTCATTTGCAAAAATTAGTAAATTAAAATGAATTGGATGGCTTTAAGGTCGTGTCGCCCGTGGTGTGTTCAAAGAACAAAAATTATGAGATTTGATTCTCCTTCTGACAGAATGTGACACAAGGCCACTGGGATGGGTTATACAAGAAAGGAACCTAATCCCAGCGTCCGCCTGTCAAATTGAAGAAAGCTACGAGATTTTGGCTCTTTGGAGAAAGCTGTAAATATGAGCCAGGAGTCTAATGCATAATATAAAAAGTAACTCTTCTTTGTGAGTCATTGGAGCGGAGGAAATTTGTGCGAAGATGAATGGGAGAATTTTAGGTTGGTGATGTTGATACGGCTGGTTTGCTCTCCGCCTTAAGATGATCCTGGTGGTTGGGTCCGTTGGGCCAGATGCCTTCCGTGGCCCAAATTCCCCCTCGACCCAATCAGCATTTTGGGAAAGTGCAAAGGGTGAGACACGTGGAAAGAGAAAAGATCCTCCGTTCGTGACGGGCCCTTTCTCCATTACGTCACCGTTGCTCTACTCTCACCCGCCACGTGGAGTGAATCGATCCGCACGCCGTAAAAACTCCGTTTCCTTTACATTCATCTCCCGCTCTTTCCCTCTTCGAAGCAATCACTGAGAATTCCTCTCTACATTTAGATATCCTATGTATACTTTTATGGCTTGACTCTTCCTTGGGCTCCCATCCGGTCACCAGAGCTTCTTTATGACACTCCCTCTCCTTCGACCCAAATAATATACCTTTATAGACTTTGGATTACTCACACAAGACTTTTCCGATCTCTCCAATAAATCTTTTATCCGATTACAACGCATAGGAGATAGGTAGATGAGCATTCAGCTTTTACGTCATTGTTGAATTGTGTACTTTGACTCAAAATGAGAGATAAAGTAATTTTATGCTCTTATGTTTAAATGCTTTATTGAATTTGCTCAACGTCTGTTTAAATGCATTAGTTATCTCTTTCCTAGTTTTGTTTAACCAACCCAAATTATTTTGAAAACGAACCAGGTTTTTTCAAAGTTAAAATTATGAAAGTAACGATTATCTATGAGGAAAGTTTGGGAATTACTCCAATGAAAACAAGAATAAAAGTGGGTTAGAAGGACAGAAAAATAAATCATGGATCTTCTAATACTTAAATGTAACATACCTATTTACTTGATATTGTAAAATTGTAATCCAAGTAAAAGTTTATTATGTTATTATACAATCCATTGCCGTATTCTATAATAGTTCTCAAATCTTACAACGTAATTACTCATCTATTTAAAGACATTCGAAGTCATACTTCCATTTCAATCTTATGTGTATTTCCATAAACAGAATTGCGGATATAATTGTGCAATTTTATATCTATTTCTATTTGAGAATTTTTTGATTTTTAGGTTTATAAATTTAATTTTCTACGTAAATAAATACCCATCAAGTAAATGCATCCCATAAATAATTAGTTTCATTTTCCTTGTGTCCACCTTCGGATTTATCTTGTTAAATTATTAATCAAAGTGAATGCCCATAATCGCGCATGATGGACCTTTAATGTTCCTTATTACGCTAATACGCACATTAAAACATTTTCTACAAGAATTAATTTCATAGAGGCAATCAAATGCAATGCCAAGGAATTCATTGTGATCCTCAAACTTTTTAGTTGCAGTCTATATAAGACCCATACGACTTGCCATATTCTGTTGCTAAATTTCAAGATCTTTTTAATATAATTGAAGAAATGGAATTGCGAGCCAGTTGGTCTGGCCAGGCCATAAATGAATTATAAGTTCCATTCATTAAAGTCACTTCCAAAACTGGGATTTCATTCATTCATTTTAGAACTATACTGGTTATTTATCAATTTCAAGTTTGTATGAACAAGAATAAGTAAAACTATATAATTTTCATAAAAGTATTAAAACATTATCATGCTTACTCTACTCATGAATAAATACTTTGTTTTTCTGCTATCTGTATAAGAGCTAGTGTTGTGTGTAGGTACTATTCATCTTATATCCTAAAGTTAGTGAGTATTATATATAGGTACAGAAACAGAATGAATGAAATTTTATATAAATCATGACAAAATTTCACATATTCTTATAAAATCTTACGTGTATATAATGTTGGAAACTTTCATGCTCGAACTAATAGCTCTTTATGCGGTTCTTCATTTATGAATATTTAAGGAGTGTCAAAATAGAATTCAAGACGGAAAATGCAACAACCGCATTTGCTCAATTAAAAATTGAGGTTCGACCCCCGCGATCTTTTGAGCCCGGGCGTTATTTTGAGCAAATGCGGTATTATTCATTCAAAAGATACCACTTGAAGCCATCGGTTTTTTAAAGCCATCTCGAAGTCATTGGTAGACTATAGGACAACACACTAGATTTTTCTAGTCTACCAATGGGGATGAATTCCTAATTCTCTTCATAAATTAGGAATTCTCCAAAAGAGTATGCTAATTGTCAGAAATGAACTCTTGGTTAAAGAAACTATCTTTAAAACAGGTTTTATTATATTAATGAGCTAGCGTATTCCATTTTGGCTTACTCATTATATTTATGTATAATAAACATATATTTATAATAAAAGGGACTCAAAAGAGTTTGATTTAACAGGTGTTCTTGAATGATTCATGACATTATTATTAGGGCTCTCTTTGGATCTATATTTTGAAAGTCGGTGGGTGGGAAGAAGAAACGAAATGGCAAAATAAATGGCATCTGTCTCTGAGCAAAAAGTTCATCTTCTGCCATGATGTCTACCGACTCTGTCTGTTTACTACTACTTCTAAATAATCCCCCCTTTTCTCATTCATATATATACATAAGACATTCAATGGTTATTCCCTTATTCAATTTTATTTTCCATTATAAAGCAATAAATTAGGGAAACTTAAATAAAAATTGTCAAGTTCTGAAATATGAACCAATAAATAAAAGAATTAAAATAACATCCAACTCTTATTAATATCAAACTCCCTTTTTGCATAACATAAATAACATATTAAGAATATAAAAATTTAACTCGTAATATACCTCGACAAATTTTTTCCAACATACTTATTACAATAATGCTTGTGTTCAAAGTTCAATATTGTAAATTGAAAACTGAGAAGATTTGATTGAATAATTGAAATATTTTAAAGGTTTATTAAAGAATGAATTTATTTGAAAGCTTCAAACTTCGACCTTTGACTTGTTGTTATTTCTATATTCATTCAATTGACATTCAATTCATAAATTAAATTCTTAACATTTATGAGATGAATTTTTACATTAAATTCTGACTATGGCAAGTCCTTGGATTTAATATGAACATATGATAAATTAATTGCAAATCAAACTTCGGAGAATTTATGGAAAAATACTAGAAAATTGCGGTGGAGTATTTTTGATGTGAAATATAAAACGTCAGGAGTCAGGATAAATGTCTATGTATGTATATAGATAATATTATGCTACAACGAAGCCGTTTAATAATATACATCGTGGGCGCAGGATGAAAAGACGTGTGCGGATGTGATGTGTGAATGAATGAAGTGGAACAGATAGCAAATACTACGCCTCGCAAAATTCCTTTTATTGTCAAACAATGGAAATCTCACAGTGTAGCTCGTCTCTACGCTCAAATAGGAATTAAGACGCAATTTAATCTCGCATCTTTTATAATTTATCTAAGGCGCAAACCCAACTTATGTAAATTCACCACGCTCGCATCAATGGTTCTTTGACAAGACCAAATAATTTATTAAACTAAATATCAATAACAAAGATACGAGATAAATCTTTCCTATATCTATTCCTAACAATAAAACTTGTTTGCCAAACTTATTCTTATGCTCCGTAAATTTTCGTTCAACATAGGAGATTTTCTGTGTGTATAATCTGTATATAATAATAAATACAAATAATATAATTTTTTCACGTCAACGTAGAGACAAGTTTCCACTTAAAAGTGGAGGAGCTTACGTAGAAACTCTACGTTACGTTCACGTTTTTCCTCTTCCTCAAAAATTGCAAACTATCTAATATTTACATTCTGAGTCTATAATTGGAGAAATGGGAAAAATAGATCTGCGTTTGAATAATACACTACGACTTCTATTTAATGATTCGAGAGAAAATTAAATATTCGAAATGGAATATTCTTTTGATGCTTGTTTCATACGCATTATCTTGCATACCATTATAACATACGACCATTTACTACTTTGTTGTTAGTGCTTTTAATTACATTTGTACTAGAGTGGTCTGGAAGTCAGAGTTCTAGTAGCACACAAAAATATTTACTTTATTCAAATTATTTGTAAATACCAAGAAGTCCCTTTACAGTTTCCCATTTTATGGATGAATTCATTCAGAGATTTGAAAAGGATGTGAAGAAGGAAACAACGTAGTTGTTTAGTTTGTAATTTACTTGATAAATACAGAAGATTGAAAAGAAAGCTCAAGGCTCAACTGCGTCTCTCCTCAATGTGAGATTAAATGGGTTGTAAAAGGAAAATGAAATTTCACATCAAACTTTCTCCAACGTCTCTAAGTAACTTTCATCCTTTCCACCTTGAAATTTAAATTAGAATGGGAATTTTCTGTTATCTTCCATTTCCTAATTTAGATTTTACTTCTATTGTGAGAAGTATTTATGTATAAATAATCCTGACGTACATATATTTATTATATTATGCATAAATAAAAATAATTCCAAATGTAGGTAATGTACGTAGGTACCTAATTTTTACATAATTTCTATTATTTGTAAAAGTAATGTAATTGAAAAATAAACCGAAGCATGGTAGTTAGATATGTCATTGATTTAAATGTTTTTTATTATTAAAGTCTGTCTATAATAAACAAATAAAATATTTCCGTAAAGTATGGTGTACATATATCAAACACTGTAAATTGAATTTAATGAATGTTTGTTATAAAATTAACTATGAAATATTATGATTAAAGGCATTTTTGGAAAATTACAAATAATTTGCATTAACGAAAACAAGAATTTAAATTTATTTGCTTGGAAAACATCTTTTATGTTTTTAACAGATTTAATATGGCATTTGTTTATTAATTATACATAATATATTTAGAATAACAAAAATATATTCATCAAATCAAAGCATTTAAAATCAGATAATACAGACTGAATAGCTAGTTATTTTTCTAATTTGATATTCGAGTATTCGGTCAAAGGTATTTTTGTATTCAAAAGCTCAAAACGTCATAACATTCCTATTTAAAATGACAAAAACTGACACCTTTCAAGCCTACACAAAAGTCAAATTTCAGATTTGCGTCAGAGGAGCTGAATGAAAAAGTCTTCCGGTCTACTTATGATAAAGAAAAGCCCATTCGCATGTTCATGTTAAACTCTAAACTATAGTTGGCTTACTTTTGGCTTTCTCAACTCATTAAACTTTAGGAAATGAAGTCAAATTTTCAAGAAATTAATTAGTTCATTGAACTCCCCTCGATGTTAAACAAAGATTCTTATAAAAGTTTTACTCACCCGAAAATCAAGTTAATTAACAGTTATATACCTATACCTATTTGAGGCAAAAAAAATAAAAAAAAATGTTTAATTATATACAACTATGAAAATATTATAATGTACATTGGTATTCAAATTGTTTTATTTAATAATGATTTTTATTTATTATTGTTATTTTTAGAATTGATTTGCCAAATATATAATAACAATATAATAATATAATAATAATAATTTTAAGAAACTTTAAAGTTTATTACATTACAGATTTAATGAATTCTGCATTCCGCATAGTAAAAATATAATATTGGAAACTTTCATCAACTGTTATTTGAACTAGTTCCAATTTAAACTTTCTCAAGACTTTCACTCCCTTATAATAAGAATTTACCTTGAGTCCGCAAAATTACCTAAAGCAAAAATTGGACCCGAAATAGATCAAAATATCATAACTTTGAATATTAATGAGAATTAAATGTCAAAAAGGTACAAGACTTTTATTTATGGATATTAAATTGGATCATTATAATACTCGGCAAGTTATCTTCCACGCACGTGTTTCGAACAAAACCCAAATAAAACCATCAAGTTCACCTTCTCGTTTAATAATAAATATAAAGACTTCTAAAGAATTGAGTTCTCATTTATCATGCTAACATGCAATTCTTTAACTTTAAATAGAAATGGGTCTTTTTATTCATAGAATGCCAAATATCATTCATAAGTATTAAATTTCTATAAATCATAATCATCATCATAATGGCATTCTCTATCAAATTCATCTAAATATAATTATTTAAAAATGTCAAATGGTTAAAAGGAAAAAACGCAATGACGGCATTAAAGAACAAATGACGAAATTGAAAAAACAAGAAAACACACAGATACGGGTTTACCCAAAATGTAACAAAGGTAATAATAATAATTTTCATTCTATTGACATCTTATTGTTACATATACCATGATCAATGATCATTGTATTGAAAAGATGGAACCACACATAGCAGAAGAAGAGATAACCGCCATAAAAGACCAAGAATAAACGTCAAGTGTGAATTGGCAGAACGGAGTCAAGAAAAGTGTTTGTTTTTTGCCCATGTCATCGTTTGACCTTATTTCTCAATTGGTTGAGGAAGTGTAAGTGTGTGATGATGAGACTCGTGGTTCACCTGCTTACGCACTTCCCTACGCAATGCCCACAAGCTCGTCCGTCCTCCTCCATTATTCATCCCCCCGTATTGTAGGTCAAAGGACTCGGAACTCCCAAGTTCCACAAAACTCCACTCTTGTGAATGAAAGATCCAGTGGTGAATGAAAGCCCGTCCACGTGCAGGAGGAGGTTTCAAACGAACCTCAACGGCGGGTCTCCGTGTCCATGACGTCAACTTTCTCCCTATACCTCCGATCCCTATATCCGGGTATCCGGGGGAGAAAGAGTTTCTCTATGAGAATTCGGGAGTCTATTTTTAGAAGCGCGTGTGGCCCGGTTGGTTGTATTTTTAGGCGGAGTGGGCCAAAACGGCAGCGGAGGACGAGCAGCTTCTTCTGCCGAACTCCGAGCACACTAACTCCGACTTCCACAAACCTTGGAATGCAAAATTAGGGAGTCTGGGTCTCTGGGCCACAATCGATTTCATGCTCAATTTTGGGGATTGGGCCCATAGAGGGGGAACAGCGTCTTGCCTGCTCTAAAAGCACTTCCTTCTTAAATAAACGTTACTTATGATTATTTGAAAGGAAAAGACTCTTATTCCTTGGATCAAATTCCAGGATAGTTCATTTAAAAGAAAATGCTTGCATTTCTCACTATGTTTATTCCTCTCTTTATTAGAGCATTTAATCATTTAATTTCAAGGCAAACTTTCATACTCATGTATAATCAAATTCAAAGATATCGTCTCGCATTGGGGATTCAAAGTATTCTCAATTCCTGAATGCTCTTTAAAGTCCCATCATTTGATGTATTTGATTCACTAAAGATTAAAGATTATATTACATACACCCTTTACCTCACGCTCAAGCCTTGTTCCATTTTCAAAATTAAATTTTGTAATGAACGGTTTTCAATTCCCTTTCGGTTTGACGCAGTATCAACATAATGCTGAGCATCCAAATTGTGCTTACTTGTCTAAGGTAGTCTTAAATATGTTAACTAACTTTTATCATTATCATTTGTTTAATTGATGTATGAAATAATAATACCTAATAATATTATAAATACTTTCACCAATAATACTGAAGAATCTTATTACAAAAGTTAAAATCAATGAATAATTAAACTGAATATTTATAAGTATTTAAAAAAATATATAATGGGATTCAAGAATCGAACGAATACAGCTAAAGTATTTAATCGACTTTGTCAATTAATTAGAAGTTTCTGAAGACATTATGGTATATTCCATTAAATAACAGTGCATAATTAAAGAATGCCCTAATATTTTTTGATAAAATTTACGACAAACAACGAAAATTTAAATCAGGTATGTAAAAGTATACGATATAAGATGTAGCTGTTACTATCTTTATTATTACCTGTATATACTCATTTATGACACAATGATTGCTTTGCGTGTATAACTTTAATTTCAGAACTACATAATGAAAATTAGATAAGTACGTGTAAACAGTAATTTTAGTCAGCATTCGTGCTGAATAGAATAGAAAATAACTGAAGCGGACGACGAGTTTAAATAAACAGAAATAATTTGCACAAAAACATTTTTGTGGTAGTTCTATATTCTAACATTCAGTTATGAAAGCTCTTAATCAGTATTTTAATAGATTTTATACTCCAATTAAAATTATTATAAATGCTCATTTTAATGTTTGAGCAGAATGTGAAATATGATCATTTGAGTTATCTTTAATTTTCACAATAATTAGTGAATATATTTATTATATTATAAGAGATCTAACTTTGCAATATATATTTCAACATACTTTTCATACATATCTATTTGCTCATAGATCCATTATATGTATGAAAGTATGTATGAAATTTTTGCCTTAGCCTCGCACATTATGCACTCTCGGGTTATTCGTTAATTAACTCAAACTCATGAAACGAGCAAATAGCCATAAATGAGATAAATACTCAATTGAGTTAGCTAGTTCTTAATGAAGCACTGGCCCATTTTCATTCCTTCATTCAACTACCTTTCTCCAAAATGTCATAATTCTCATTTCTCCCTTCAGCATTAAGCGGAGAAAGTGCGGAGTAAAAGCTTTGATAAATCCTCCTATATGCTCCAACCCATGTAACATTAATGAACCCAGTAATTGTTTATACATAGTATAAACTTTTATACGCTTAATGCTTTCTATTAAATCTCTCTCCACGTATCTCTTCGTATCTCTTCAGCTAAGATTCCTTTTCCCATTGAAACCTTTCTATTTTCCTATATGGTATGAGCTAAGGGAACAGACTGCATGTCTTCTTTCTCGGCTTGGCTTTCATTCAACCGATTTTAATCGAAGTCCGCAATTTTCCCTTGCTGTTTGGATTTCATGGAACCAATTGAGGATAAAAACATCACTTCTAAAAATAGGAACCACTCTCTCGTCCTTTTCACTCTAATTTAACCCTTAAATCTTTTATTTCTTATATTCCACATATATTTTATAGCTTCAAGCTATGCGATATGCTCAACAATATCCTTACGAGATAATAATAAGCGTTATGCTTACATAATAATAAGAGTTTATATACTTTTGTATGGTAGTAAAAAGTTGAAAGAATAAGTATAATGGAGAATTTGTTCTACACACGTTGGATGATTTCTTTCTTTGATCTCATATAATATGTTTAAGGCACGAGGAACCTGAGGGATTACTCTAACGACTCTGAGCATCACCAGCAAGAACGCGTCTCCCCCTCGCCTTCCAAGATACATCAGGAGTTTCAGGAGAGAGAAGAAACCGTCATGGACTCAGAACATTAAAATTCTCTGACGTTCTCCACCAAATTCCCCATTTCCCAAAACGCATTTCTCATATGTAAACTTACGTAGACACCACCAGGTAAGAAAGAAAATGAGAAAAGTTTTTTTTCTTCTCGTGATAAAGAGACGAATTGCTGCGGAAAAATAAAGGAACAAAGTAATTACCGGTCCAGTAGATGAAGCTCCAGAAGTTGATGAAGACGCGGCTGCCGCGCCGCCTGAACGATGATGATGATGATCTTCGTTAGCACTTTGAGTTCGTCTTAAAAATTTTGCAATCTTCGACTCGTTTTTGGAACCCTTTTTCTCATCTGCATTACGTTCAAAATAGGCTAAGCTTAGAATCTTAAAATCTTTCTGAATAAGAATAACATTGAAGTATTAAATGTTATACAAATTAAATGTATGCTTATTATAATTATTAGTCCAAGGTCCTTACAAAAGTTTAAAAATTGGCAATGTGTTCTATTAATGAAGAAATCATATTATCAGATGAAATTTTTAATGTTTAAGAGTCATACTTAATTTTATACATTTATTTTCTCTCCACACTTCAAAGATTTCTAAATTGTTTTGAATAATTATTTGTCTCATTTTTTCATGTTCGCTGACATTTTTAATCTGAATATTTGAATAAGATGTACTAAGAAGTGTAGGTTTTCATTTGAATTTTTTTATGCTTCGAAAGTCAAATACTTATAATAAATATTGAAACTTTTCAGTTCAATGGACTTTTAAAGCCTTGAACCTGCAATTGACATTTTGAAATTGGATGAAGGAATATCCAACTGGTCAACTTCACATTTTTGACATCTTTCACTTGAATTACTTAGTTTAAAAGTCAATTTATTATTCATCGAAAAGAAATTCAAAACATTCAATTTGACTAAAAATGACTTCTCAAATTGCGAGCACTTATAAATACGTAGATAAAATTGATAACTTGTCATGTATTCAATTAAATATTAATACTTTATTGAATATGAAGAGGAACATGAATAGTGAAAGTTATGAAATTTGTTATTTGAATAAAGATTAAATCATGAATTCAAATGTAAACTATCAATTAGGTATGTAATAATATCTAATATACCGTACTTCCCACTAAGAACTCCACTATTTAAATGACTTTATCTGTATTTTAATGTGGAAATAGATCAAATTGTTATAAAAATGTTTTCTATAGTTCTTTTTATTACATATGATAAATGAATATTCAAATTAAGTGCTTAGAAAGGTTCCCGTTTGCAAAACTACAATATCCTAATCGATGATAGAATTCTCGAGTTGATCAAAAACTCAGGTGTAATAGCACACAAGCTTTAATCTTTAATCTTCAATCTTCACACGATCTTCAATCGAATACTCTCGGTTCTCCATTTTAAGATTTTGAAAATGTAAGTTTTCATTTTTTGATCTTTTGTTATTTTAGAGTAAATACTATGATTACTTGATTTTAAATCATATGGATAATACACATAAATTCATTAATATAGTGGAGATAGTCCTCAATGGGATCCACGTTATAATAATCAACATTATTAATAAACACATATTTAATAATATGAATATGGCAAACAAAAGACTATGCGAATGACTATTAGATGGCATTTTAAACATTTAACGAATTATAATGCATAATAAAATACCAAATTTCTTAACTAAATATTTTACGCTAATCGCAATTAACTAAATGGAAATAATCATTTAAAATACTCGAGATAAAAATATTTGCTAACCTGTGAGTGTAAAATCTCCCGAGCTAAGCCGATGGCATTTGCTATGGGCTTTTGCAAAAAGATATTGACTACTTGAACTTGGTGTGGATTTTTCTTCTGAATTTGGTTCCGAAAGAAGCTCAGAACTTCGACTCGCCTTCAAAGTCGTCTAAAGTGAAAAGAAGTTTCCTTTCAAAGCTTTAAAATAAATTATGTATGCAAATTGATTAACTCCAAGCTTTCAGAAACTCTAATATACTCAATTTTAAATCTAAAAGTAAAATCAACTTATAAAGTATCAAGGCAAACATTTCTTTAAGAAATAAAGGTGAATTGAAAAGCGGATTAAATAGGGTTTATCCCTTCATAAGATTTATAGAAAAGAATTTATTATATTCAAATGAATATAATTAAATCAAATGGAGAAGGAATACCTTGAATTGAGTCGTGAGGTCGTCAATGGTGCGACTCTGGGAGAAATCAAAGTTGAAGTCGGAAGCTCGGGGAGTATTGGCCGCCCAACTAGGGCTAGATTCACTTCCGCTGCTTTGGGCCAGCTCCAAATTTTCGTTTCGCATCTGTTGGGGCATCCAAGAGGATTCATTGAGGTCAATTGGAAATATGAATAGAACTGAATAAGAATTGAGAACCAGCAGCCGAACACTCATGGATGTGTTTGCTCCGTTTCGCCATATCTCATTATATGACATTAAATTACGCTCTTGTAAATGCTAAACTAGGCTATATGGATTAAAGGAAAACCTTTTTAAATGGATCAATTGATGGAAAATGAAAATCAATCAAGTTGTTAGATATGTGTCATATTTTTCTACTAAAGTGAAAGATCCTGAAAAAGGAAATTCAAAAAACTTCTAAAGCAGCGACCTTCTGTATAATAACTTGACCCTCAGGCTCAATGCCAACATAACCGCGACGAGTTTGGAAAGTCTTGCGGAAATTTCCCCAAGCTTCGTTTACTTTTCATTATTATCACATTTTTTCTTGTAAATGTGCAAGAACCATTGATACAAGAGGGAGATATACATTCATAGCATGCCCGATTCAATCTCTCATTTTTTATATGTTGACCGAATGAGGTCAAGAACAAATTTCACACACCTGAGTCCCAAACCGATTTCCCGTCCTGTAGGCGGCTTATTAAAGCTTCCAGGAAATTCCTACATGATTTATTATGTATTTCACGTCCCGGAGAGTTTCCTGCTAAGACTTTAAGGCTCCTAACACGATCATTCGATTTATTAAATCAAATTATTCGTGTAATAACCATTTACATTTTCAACCGCTGTGCCGAATAATTAAAATAATATTTCTTCCAATTTAGGACTTCATGAGGTCCATGTAATTTAATGTAGAAAAGGCCAGACACCTCATGTAGTTTTGGAATAAATGAAAGAAAAACTTGTAAATTCTTTGCTTAATTTTATTTTTTGTTGTAATTTCATTTAGGTTGAACAAAATTGAATAAAATTGTACAAAAAGTTCAAATGGGCTTTAATGATTTTTGAATTCAGCATGGTTGAAATTTATGTTAGCACTAGAATAAAACACGCATAAAAGGTTGTGAATGGACGAGATGACAAATGGCTTTTTTTGTTTAAAGAAATAAATCTAGTGCGCGCTTGAAAGTTTAGCGATTTTAGTTTTCCATTTTATCATATACAATATACAAAGCTGGATAGTAAGAAGACGTAAGAAGTCATGAAAGGAAGTGCGATTATTCTTGAATGTCAACATTCTAAACTTGTAATGCAATAAGGAGAAGTGTGCAGAAAAGGACGCCTATCTGTCTAGGGATTTTGCGAAAAAGACTCTGAATTCCCCAAATGAAACTATCTCGTCCTTTTAATATTACTTAAATACAAACTTACTCTTATTAGGTATATTCGTTCCACGACGCTTTTATGTTCAAAAGAACAAATCTTAATGCTGAACTTCTTACTTTCACTATATATACCAAACATAAAATGTTCTTATATCCAAAATCATAAAGTGCCTAATGCACTTTTAATAGAGGGAATAATAATTATACTTGGATAACGTTTTATTTATAGAGTTACATGCTTAAAGTGAAAGTTCAATCTCCCCATTATCCCATTCCATAATCGCTTTTGTATATTTACATAGTAGAGATATTTCTATCATTTCGTCCCTTATGATTGGCATTCAGCTGAAAAGAAACTAAAGGTTAGAAGTTCTAAAGTGAGAATGTCAAAGGAAAAATCAAAAATGGAAAAAGTGATGTTGAAAACTTTGACGTTTTTTTCTTTCATCTTCCTTCTCACTTTGTAACAAAAAGAGAGAAACTCATTGTGAGTCGGACCCTTTCTATCTCAATCGATTGTTAAATTTGATCTAAAACTTTTCAATACAGCTACTTTTAAAACATAATATCCACTATATACCATATAGCTAAAAATAAGTTATATACTAGCTTCATGGTGCATTATTATGGTGCATTATGGTACCACATTATAAATATACTTAAGTATATTTATGATACACCTTTAATGATTTAATCTTTGGTTCACTCAAACAAGGTATTAAATGAACGTACATATATTTATGGTTTTCCAAGTAGGAGGGAATTCTATGTTGTATGAATAGGAAGTAAAAATTAATTTTCATTTTTGGCATGGGCCAATTTATCATATTAAAAGTATCAAGTGTCAAGTTAGGAAGGAGGCGTATATACTTATATATAATTATTGTTCATATCCGCAAACAAGGTATCTTTCTTTAGCTTTTCCTTTTGTACGTAATATAATCCTATAATGCTAATAATGTAAACATGATACCTAAAACATCTGTGTGCTTATTCTGCGTGTGTCTTATAGAGTCCCTGATTTACCCATGGCCCTGACCATGAGAAGGGAAATGTAGTGATTTAGAAAAATAAGCACTTATCATTATCTATCACGCTCCAGGTTCTCTTTTGCAATATCTCTCCACCATATGGGTTGACCTTTCTCTCAGTTGAGCAAGTCAGTTTCAATATAAATATTTGCTTTCTCAGTTTGCTCCTACTACCATTTCAGAATAATATTTAACAATCCTATAATTTCAAACCGATTTAGGACTTATAAATCTTTTATGCAAATATCTCTAATTAATTCTATAAGTATAATAACCTAGCTATTTAATAAAACATTAATTCGTCTTATGTATGAAATGTAAAGGAAGTTCCAATTATTTTTAAGGAATTGAAGAATATATTAAAACACTGCAGTAGAAATTTTCTCAAGTTGGCCTACATAATATATTCGAAGTGTGTATGCATACATCCTCATCCGACTCTGCTCGCTGCGGAGCACTCTGTATTTTATTAAGTTAATATTGAGCTGGCTGAGAAATAAATAGCATAGATTCTATTCATACCAAAAGAGCCACAACTCGAGTGGGAAGAATTCCTTTCTACTTCGAATCCTTCTCGGAAATTATCCAAACGTAGAGTTTACACATTTTATGAAAACCAAAACCATGTATGCAAATTGATCTGAATAAAACTACTTGACTTTATCAAATACAATTAACATTAATAATTTAAAATGAATTTTCAAATGAAGAACTTACTCAGTAAGCCTTTGTTAGGAAGCATGCACTAAAAAATTGAAAAGTTTTAATGATAAAGCGAAACTTTGTCCAATTCAGGGAAACTAATACATATAAAATAATTAAGTTCAAACTCAAAGTTTCATGCAATTGCTCTCGCATTAAATTTCCTACTAACGAGTTCCAAGAATTAATGATAAAGTCTTATAAAATACTAAATCCTGAATTAATAAACTGAAGTAAATTAAAGATCAGAACCAATATTAAAGGTACATACATTAGTAAAATGTTATATAAAATGACAAATGTTCGTAAGAAATGTTGGTAAACAAGAGAAAGTTGAAGAAAAAGAAAAGTAGAAAAAAGTGCGGAGTGCCTACCTCAATCGAGTGCGTATTGCGTGAAGGGATTTGTTCCACGACTCCGTCCTCGTCGTCTCACATCTCTTCTCTAATTAGCTCCAATTGGAGGCGAGCTTGATCGGCACACGACCTTGGCCTTTTCCCTCGTTGGTCAAGAGCAACCCGGATTTTGATATATTTAAGCAGAGAGAAAGGAGGGAAAGGCGACGAGAAGGAGAGAACCTTTGCGGAGGTGGAGAAGTCAAGATCACAATTGAGTGGAGTTGGGAAGAATCGCTTCTGTCCTGATTGCAGTTCCTCTCTCGGCGGCTTTCGTTGGGAAAGATAGGGGAAATTTCGGCTGCCTTATTTTTGGACTCCGTCTAGGACCAGGCCTACTGGCTCTTCCATCCTAAGTACATACATATCTGCTCCAGAGTGAGCCTGGGCTTATAGCCACAAGTCCCATTCTGTTGGTTCCCTTGAAAAGCTATAGGAATTCTATAGATCTTCGTGAGGTAGTTTGGGTTGAATCTGCGCCGTGTTTGTACGACGACGGCTCCTCTCGTTCCGGGACCCTTTGCCGCGCTTCTGGGTCCAAAACCCCTTGTTCTGTTGATCCTTCTATTGCCGCGGGTTGTTCGGCGCCCGCGAATGGAAAATCGATGGAATTGGCTTAAGCAACGTAGGGTTTGTTGAGGAGGCTTCTTCATGCGCTCCCGGACCAATTCCATGATAATGTGGAGGGATGTGATGGGCGCATTGGGATGAGAACTTTCTCTCCATCAACACCCATGAGCTCCTGAATGAGCCGCAATTTCCTAATATGCTGACTGACTAAATTCACTCAAAAAGGAAAAATGAGAGGATATTGAGGAGAGTCATTTGCGCTCTGCGGTTTTGCGGATCTTGGAAGTTTCTCTCGCCACTTTGTCATAGGAGAAGATGAGCTCGAGAGGAGATGAATATAGTGAATGATTAGAGTCATAGGGAGGAAATGGAGAAGCTCAAGGCTAGCAAAAAGTCGGAAAGTAAATCGCTCCTGGCTTTAATACCGTAAACGAATTCTCTCTCACATATCCCCCATATGCAACCTGGCTCGACTCTGCCCTGCTCAAGATGAGAAATGTAAAGGAGTGAAAGTCCTTCAGCGGTTTTGAACTTAAAAATCCCCTCTCAAGGTGAAGAGTGGTGAGATGCGGGTAATCTCACCATTTGATCTTATGTTTCATCGCTATTTTATGATGTGTCTCCTCTATCTACCTTTCGTTTAATAACTAACATAAACGTATGTTAAACCTATTTATATTATGCTCGAAATCGTTAGGTATATGATTTTTTACTTGAAAATATATACAGTACTACAGAAATTTTTAGATTAACTAATGAACATTTTATTTTAATCCGAACAACTGCAAATTAGATTCATAAAAAATAAATTGTTTATGCAATAATTTGACTAATAGTTTATTAAATGAACGGCATCCTACCCCTAAAGTAGTCTAGTTACTTTAAATGTTATGTAAGACTAATGGAAATTTTGCTGTAAGCACTTAAATTCTTTAAAGTATTTATGCCTTAATGTAAACTACACTTTAATTCAAAATTATAATCATATGAATTAGCGTTCAGGGCTTCCCATTAATTAAATTCGGACCATTGAATAAATAATTTCTGAGAACTCCTTAAGCCTCCGTCTTTTTAATCAGTTGAAGTGAAGAAGAAAAAGTTATGAGAAAAGAAAAAGTTGCTCATTACTTATTATTACGAGACTGTTCGCTTAAAAACCGAGCTCAGCTGGAGAGTTCTGGCGAATACTTAATGCAATTGAGAAGGAAAGCTCTCGTTATGCTTATTAATTGAAAATGCCGTGCATGATGTACTTTCACAATTTTTGAGAACGGGAAATGACGTTAATGGGATAAAGATAATAAAGGAAGACATGAAGAGATTTCTCTCGAACCGCTTCCTTTTAGCTAATTGGATTGAAGAGAGAGTTAAATTGATTTAGCACCAAGTGAAGGAAAACCTCCATACCTTCCCCGTAACTCAATTACTCCGGTTCTATTAATAAAAAGGATTAGTCTATTAAAAGCTAAACTTCAAATTTATTTTTATCTTTTACAATGATTCTTGGAAATTGAACTTTGTTTAATGAACTCGAATGCCAACAATGGTAAAATATTCACTAAAACTTAATTTCATTAATTATTAAAAGGGCCAAGTTTTCTGGGAAGCTTTTATTCGTCCATCATTATTTGCTACATAAATGGGTTTTATTGGATCTTTTAATGGTTCATTAAGTCAAAAACTTTAACAAATTAAGTTGTATTTATGTAATCAGACGTTCCTAGGAACTTCATTCATGGAGCTCGATTAAGTGGAAGTGGGCCTTTGCATAAGCGAATACTTTTATGTGTAATCTTTAACCATCATGATGGATCAAATAAAACTTGTAATTTTCTTTTCTACGTAACTTTGCATTTATTTAACTCTGTAATGTAAAAATTTTGAGTATTTAAGTTGTCTTATTATAGATTTAAAGCTATTACGCAAGTATTGATTGGTATATATGAATATAGTTTTCTGATAGATGAAAGGGAGAGATTCGAAAGATGATAGATTTGAGCGAGTTGACGTCATCAATTAATTGAGCTTCATTGCTCTTTTAATGAACTTCAAAGGCCATTTCATCCTATTAGTGATAATTGCACCTGTTTAATAAGATGAAACTGTTTGGAACAGAAAGTCAGTGAAAATCCAATTGTGGAAATAATGATCATCAAAACATATTTTAGGTTCTGGATTTGGATTCAACCAACCATTTGATGATTTCTCTATTAGAAATGAAACATGAGAATTGAATGAAATTTGACTACTTTCACTATTCAAATTGATGTTACGTTGAGTTCTATATTCCAAGTCGACCTAAATGACTTTCTTTAGTGAATTAATAATTTATAAAACAATTTACTCATGGTTATTACAATGGCATATTACAATAAATAAATTCAATTTAAATTCTAGATATTCAAACACTATACATTTTATCATTTTATCATTTTAACATTTTATCATATGAATTTTGTATTGGATGACTGTATTGAAGCGATAAACGTTAAGGTAACTATTTCCGCCCGTTTAAATAATTGATTAATAAAATATTTTGTTATCCCAAAATTCAAAAAATATATCTAAAATTCAACACGTATAATTAATATGCCGTTCTTTAAAGAAGGTAAACTTTGAATTTATTTAATTATCGTTATTCAATTTATTATTTAATGCATCTTTTTAAATATCATTTTTATTTAGAAGTAATTCATATTTATAAGGAAGGAGACGAACAAAGCGAGTCATCCGATGGTGAAACAATTACGGATTCGTCATTCTCAACAAATGTCATCACTGACTCCGAGTCGGATTCAGTTGAGATTCAATCGATTATTTCTGATTATCCGCCACTTGAAAAGAACAATCGAGGTTCGAATTTTAAATCAATTTTTAAATGAGAATTCAACAGTTATAGAATACAAATTAATTTCTTGTATACGAAGTATTATCTTTGACAATTGTTGTTTCTATTTAAACAGTTAAAAATTAGTATTTCAAATCTTTTTCAGCCTTATTTATTGCCACTACAAAGGAAAATGTGGAGAAGCCGAAAACGAAAAAATCTAAGGAGAAGAATAAGAAAGAAATAGATCTCAATTCCAATGAGAAAAAAGCGAAAGCTGTGAAGCGGAAGACGACGACGAAGAAGAAGAAAAAAAGGAAATTGACGATCTGCTTGAGAAACTGCAGATACGAGATTGTCCGTGAAGTTGCAAAATCATTAGGGATCGCTGAAGTTCCACCAGAAGTAATATAAAACCTTTGTTGTTGAAAAACTCATGAATATTTTATAGAAAATAATCCCGACCAAGTAAATTGATGAAATTTATTTTTGTAGAAACCCTGGGACATATTTTGGACGGATTTCAGCATTTCTTTAGAAAGAGCAATAGACATGAAAAGATTTCAGGTAAACGTTAAACTCTAAAGATATTTACAAACAAACTTCCAAATTTCTTTCAGAAAATTTACTTTTTCATATATTTTCCAACATTTACTACTTGTACTACATGTCATGTAGTACTTCAACCACAAAACTTTATTTCTAATATTTGTATGCGTTTAAAAAACTAAAAGATTAAAAATATTTTTTCATTTTAAAACCTTGAACAGATTGTAAATCACTTCCCAGGAATGAACGAAATATGTCGTAAAGATCTTCTTTCCAAGAACCTGAATAGAATGAGAAAAACATTTCCAGAAGAATATGACATTTTCCCTAAAACGTGGTGCCTGCCTTCAGAGTAATTATATTTCCCCTGTATACTCCAAATCCTTTATGCTTTTCCAACTAAGTTTTAAGTTTCTTTTGAATGAGTTTTTTCAAATTATAATTTGTTCTGGATAGACTAGGAGAGCTTCAAACGTACGAGGCAGCTTGGAAGAACAAAACGTTCATCTGTAAGCCAGAAATGGGATGTCAAGGCAAAGGAATTTTTCTTGTTCGGAATCTCAAAGATCTCAACCCATTCGGGAGAATTATTTGCCAAGTTTACATTGCAAGGGTATGCATAATTTAAGCCCATCATTTTTCATACAAAGAATTTCAATATTCTATATTCCAAACAGCCATTCTTAATTGACGGGCTTAAATTTGATCTTCGCGTTTACGTTCTCGTAACGTCATGTGATCCTCTCAGGATTTACGTCTATAACGAGGGACTCGCCAGGTTTGATTACAATAAATAACATTTCATTATTAATACATATATTATAATACTCCATTTAACGGGTTGGATCGTAATAGATTATTAAACATTATTGCTCACTTATAAATTTTTCTAAAGATTCGCAACAGCAAAATATAAGCCGCCAACGACGAGTAATAAGGAAAATTCCTATATGCATCTAACTAACTACTCTGTGAACAAGTATAGCCAAGATTACGTTATTGACGAAGAAGCCGGAAGCAAAAGGTGACAACGATTTATTTATTTCGGTTGGAAAATAATTAAAATGCCTTTTCAATTCAAATCTCAAACTTTGAAGAGTTTAAACTCTTCAAAGTTTGACAAAGAGCAAAGCAAAAGAATTCTTTTGCGTGGGAAATTCCAATTTAAATGGCCATTGTTAAACTTTTGGTAGAAAGTTGAGTTCCGTGTACAATTGGCTCAAATCCTATGGATTCGATTCTAAGAATATCTTGGACGCTATCGACGACGTGATCATCAAAACGATCATTTCAGCTCAACCCGTTTTAAAGCACAATTACCGCACCTGCTTTCCGAGCCATGATGAATGGAGCGCGTGTTTTGAAATCCTTGGATTCGACGTTCTCCTCGACCACAAGCTCAAGCCTTACGTGCTTGAGGTAAAATAAATTACGGACCTTCTGCACCTTTCTCTCAAATGTGATTATTAAACATTAAAGCTCGTAGGTTAATCATTCCCCGAGTTTCCACACGGACTCAATATTGGATACGGAAATTAAAGAAATGCTTATTAGAGACACGTTTCAAATCATTAACCTCAAGAACCTTGATAGAAGAAAAATTGAGTCTGAAGAGCGGAAAAGGATTCAAGAAAGACTCTTCAACAAAAATAAAAAGTTATTTTACAAATCTTTCTTAAATACTTGTATACATACTTCCTATATACATAATACTTTGTGTTTATTGAGATATGCGAACTTACTATAATTTTTATTATTTATTTAATTTATTATTTATATATTATATCCATTGAAATTGTTAATTTTATGTCAAAATTATTGATAAAGTGGGGAAGTCAAATCTGAGACAAAGATTTCTCAAGCCGCTTCAATGTCAGATAAAGGTGAAAAAATCGGAGAAAGTCAATTCGAGTATGAGCTTAAGAATAGGGGAAGATATCGTCTCATCTTCCCCGCACTGGAAAACCACGATAAATATTCAAAGTTCATCGAACAGAACTTAACGAATCTTTACAGGCAAACGGAGGCTTCTCAAGCTAGGGCTATTTGCAATAAACTCAACATAGATAATCAACAAGTAATTATTTAAAAATTGAATTGAATTTTATAATATACCTACTTTTTATGTATTAATTTAAAGTCATTGAAAATATTATTTTGTATTAGTTATTCTTATTGATTATTTTGAACTTAAGTTCATTTGACTTTTAACATTTTTAAAAAGAAAAAACAAGAAGAACAGAAAAAGAAACGTATGCTCATCATAGCACCCAAAAAAAGCAAAATGGCTCAAGGTGAATCCCTAGACGCAAGCAAATTGAAAAAGGTTTTCGATTTTTTCAATTTCATTTCAAATTAAGTTTATTTGATGGCATATAACATCATGCTATCATATTTTATTTGATTCTTTTGGCACTTATAGACAGACAGATTTCCTTTTTTGTAAAATATCGCAAGAATGTGATGATATTAAATTGAAATGTTTTGTACAGGTTCTTCATCGCTACGGTCCATTTGCCCCAATCCCGATCATTGCAGATGAGGAGCTCGATAGGGTGAAAGCACTGAAAAGACGCGGAATGCTCATAAGGAGTTTAGGCATTGAACTTCAGGTAATTAAATAACATTATATTTTCATATTCCAATTTTAAATTCGAAATGTTATATAATTTGTTGAGTTTATTGCAAATAGCCCTAGCTTGAGAAGCCTCCGTTTGCCTGTAAAGATTCGTTAAGTTCTGTTCGTACATTATATTTTCATATTCCAATTTTAAATTCGAAATGTTATATAATTTGTTGAGTTGCAAAATTGTTATTGATATTTTTAGGCTTTTAATCTACTTATTCAAACTGGGACAATTAAACCAGAAGAAGAAGTCATTTTCAAAAGGCTCTACAGCATCAATTCCACCATAGCACTGCCTGAAAAGAAGCTTACATAAACAATAAGTTATATTTAAGTATGGCGAATGGGCTGGTCTAATATCATACTATTGATTTAATTATTATTATAATGGCTAAATCAATATTTATATAAGGCTCCTAATTAAATTGTAATAAGTATGTAAAATTAACTGCTTATTCAATATAATATATTAAAAAATTGTAATTATTCAAGTATTATTCTAATAAATATTTATAAAAATATGTCGGAATTGTTTTATACTTTCATAATCGTAAGCTTTTAACTAATCGTCAGGTTTATTCCTCTTTTGCTGGATGTTGAATCCATTTAAGATAAAAACCTTTTGTCATGCATTTTATAAAAATCTATTATTTTACGCTAAATTGGTCTATCTAATTATGTAGAGTATTTACTGACTTTTCCAATATTTACACATAATTTTTTATAAATCACACATAGGTAGATGGATAATCAATACTTTACAAAGTTATGTATAATCTAGTCAATGATGTAAATTTATTTAAGTTTCAAGATAAAAACATTTTAAAAATTGTTGATCTATTCCAATCTTTTCTACAGATAGTTGTGAAATAGATTCAGGCAAGTTATGTATTATATATATCCTACTCTGAGATTTTGGAAGACTTGAACTTGTTTTTTTTCTTAAAAGGAATATAAAAGAATATTTGTTTGCCTAATACATAATTTAATTAGACTTTGAAAATCAATGGCGTTACCCAACGTGCCTACACATGCAAATAAGGATTTCAGCAAATCTCATAAGACACGGGACGGAGATAAGAAACATTAATTAAAATACATGGATGAACTTGGATGGAATATGCCCATTAGAAAATTTAAAAAACTGCTCTTTAAACACAAATCTTTTATTTCACTTTGCAATTCAATTAAACAGAATGAGCCAGAATAATACATAAAAGACATTTATATTTCATATATTCACATTTAATAAATGTCTTTAGTACTATTTTGTCGTTTTTTAATCTTTTGAGTGCATCTCACAGACATGAAAGGTTCGCTTCACTATGATGTATAATTTAATACCTTAAAATCTTTTAAGTAAATATAATATTTAATCTTGGCCTTCAACTTGGGATTGAGTCTTCCAATCTAAACACGTTTAAATGAAAAATTACTCTTTTATTCATTTTCAAAATGTAATTACCCTACATGGGTTCATTCTTTATTATAATTACGTCAAGCACTGATACTCTATTAATGTTTCTTTAGTTCACAACAATACTCCAACACAATAAGTACTGTGGTTTACAAAGGTCTCAGCCTGACATTTTTTATTTTCATGGTACCTTGGAATTTCGCATATTAGCAAAACGTTTATAATAATTTCACGAATATGATTTTTATGAAGGAAAGTATAATTTGATCAAATATTATTTAATAGTTAAGACTTTAGCGATTCCAGGGTAATTTTTTCCACATTTCCATGAAATTAAAAAAGTTCAGGCGGAGATCTTGGTAAGCCACAGTATCTGTTTATCACTTATTCGGTAAACCAATTTTTGGATTTACATTTATACTCGATTAATCATAGATATTATCATATAATTTTAAACTCTATGATTCAATAAGTGAGCATACAAGTATGAAGTATATTTACACATTCGTTTATTAATCTTAATTTATCAGTTAAAAGTTTGTAATACTATAAGTAAAACTACTTCAATTCATAATTTTCTATTATATCTATTTAATGAATTATATATTTATGAAAGTATAGTATTTAAAGTCATTAGTTAACTTGACATCTAAAATTTTCCATATTTATTAAGATAAATCGTTTATATGCTATAAACACTGTTTGTCATTAATTGTTTTAAACCTAACACATTCCTTATCAACTCAACATTGATAAGTAATCAAATACACTCTTAAATATTAAAATTCCACATTTAGTATCTTAATATTAAATTATTTTTATGTATTTACAATAGGAGGTTAGGAACGTAGAAAAGTTTAGGGAAAGCATAAATTTTCTCTCAGCGATTTGATTTCATCTTTATTTTTCCTACTCGCTATGAAATGGAGCATAAATATGTAGTATTATTTTTTAACGAGGAAGGTACATAAGAAATCTCGGAAGTTTAATTAAACTGTAACCGTACTTATAGCACACAAATTACATTTTTATGTGTCAAGTTCTATAAATTCTACTTAATAAATACTCTTCAATATCCTTACCATTTTTATCTTACCATTTAAATAATTTTACCATTTCATTAGTAGAATAAACTTGTATTTTTACTTTATTTATTCAATTAATGTTGCATTGTTATTCTTCAATTCTATTCGTGTGTTCTTCGTTTTATTTCTCAAGGAAACTTTTAACTGAGTTTGGAAAACGGAATGTTTTTCCATCAAAGAAAGAATAACAAAGAAATAGAAAGAGTAGAATTCCATTTGAATAGAAGCCTCTCGAATTAATAATAATATTGAATCATTTCATTTCTCTTCATCATTATTTCATTCCGAAAGTGGCCATGAGGTGAATAACACTTTAAGTCTCCTCATTCATCAACTACCTACTTTGAATGTATTTTAGTAAATACGATTTCCGGGACGCAAAATGTTTTAAAATTATTTGAGTAAGTTGGGAATTGGAAGTTGTGAGAATTAACTCGGGTTTAGGGAATGGCTTTAAAGGGTATTCTCGTAGTAGTAAGTCTATTTAAGTGGTTTTGTGTGTAAGATCGCCCCCGCCCTCGTCGTTGACAAATACTCATTTTAGTCTCGGTGTTTTTAAATGGAGGCGTTTGGGATTTCCGCCTTGTTCTTATTCCTCCCGTCGCTCCCGAGATTAGGTGAGGAGGAGAGACGGAGAAATCCATCAATTTATTTTTGAGCAGCAATCCAGAGATGTCCGGATGAGAAGGACGACGAGGGCAATGAATTCTGAAGAGCATCTTCCACTTACGTTCATTTCCCCAAATCCCTCGTCTTCTCACTTCCCTTGGTCGCGGCTCGGAAGCTCCGTCGGCAAAATAAGTGATTCTGCTTTACTCGTCCTTATAGTTCCATTGTCTATACCTGTTTGATCAAAAGAAAGAAATTAATCAGATTTCCTCTCTTCAATTCTATTTGGAGAGAAATTGAATTCATTCTCATATATGGTATATCTTAGGTTGAATACATAAATAATATATATATAGTATAGACAGAGTATATAATACTTTTGTATGAAAGAGATCTTTTATAATCTCCACTCAAGAAAATTCTATTCACTATTTAAAACGTATTCTGAGAAATGAGTTGAAAGGAAAAGCTTTTTACTTGATGAGATTCAAAAATGAAAGTATTTTCTTATTTACCATAATGTAAAAGTCATTAAACTTTTACTTTGGCTTTTCAAATCTTTGAATTGAAGAGCTTTTGATAGATGTTCATATCATATGAAATTTATATGAAGAGTTAAGAATATAATAAATCTCCTATCTGAAATTTCAATGAAATACAAGTTTAGTGCTAAAAACCTTATTTTTAGGTGAATGCTAAATGATACTTATTGAGAATTGTTAATGTTTTAATTTACATGGGGTAATTTTACAAAAGAAGCAATTAGGTAATACAGATACAATTAACATGACATGAAATTTTTCTTATTATTCATAAAGAATCCCGAATGGTGATTTCAATTAGAAACTCCAACTATAAATGTCATAATAACATGAGATGAGCTTATGAAAAGCGCATGAATAAGTGAAAGCTGAATTTCCGTGAAAGTAATTAAGGAAGGAAGTGAGCCTAAATGAGATTTCAACTTCATCAGTATTCCAAGGGGAAAGTTATAATTTCCAACTCGTCAGCAATACATTTGAAAGGCGACGTTTTCTAATTAACCAATTTTCTTAACATAATTAACACGAAATCTTAAGGCTCGTTGTCTAAATGTGAAATGAGTTTCCTGCTATACTTCATATTTAATTTATCAAGAACGTTCCTTCATGGAAATTTTCACAACGGCATATATTTAACATTTACCTATTTATCAAACTTAGCATTGTTATCATATACGGAAACTATTGAGTTTCAATTTGCAAAGTTGAAACATAAATCAATTTTAACAATTTTCAAATAAGAAGATTCAAATCCAAATCGAACTTTGATTCGTTCTTATGATTTATTTCTCATTCAAAAGACTACGACAAAGTTCTCATAATAACTTTTCATTTAGGAATTTAGCATTATAAAAAGTTCTACTATAACTTCTCAATGATAATAATCATCTTCTTTCTGAGAAAGATATATAAGATTAACTAATATTATAATTATTTAAAAGCTATATGGCTCGATATTGGCATAAGATTAAAGTGCTTTCTATTTGTATGTGTATGTATATATTTGAGCCGAATCTAGAGCAAAGTTGGAATAAAATGGTGCAATTAGTTACGTAGTTATTTAAGCTTTCAAAGTTTCTCAACTTGAAATGGAGAAATCCACTGAGCTGGCTTAGAATAATGATGGAAATTCGATGTTCCTTCTTTCTTACTCAAATAAGGACAAAAGAAGCAAGAGAAAGATTTTAAAAGCTCAATCTCTAGAATGGAGAAGTGGGATTAACTAATGGGTCTTTTCTACGTAATTGCCCTGTTGGAAATATATTACGTCGTGTATCTGACTTTTGTTAACAATCTTTTTCTTCTTTCTATAGACGTCGCAAAGTTCTGGAATGAGACTTTATTATCTATAGATTCTATCTCGACTCTTTTAGTCTGCGCTAACAGCCAGTTATATACTCTAGGTTGAAATAGGCCTACCTATGCATGTGTTATATAAATCCACATGCCAACAATGATCTTTAATTTGAGATTTCTGAAAGGGTAGATGTGAAGCAACAAGGTTGTGTCAAGGCAGTTCGGTTAATTAAACAGTCAGTTTCAAAGGACTAAGATAGAATTTCCTAGTGTTTTTATCAAATTCCAAAGGCACTTTATACATTTAAATAATTTAATCCTGCCCAGACCAACCTAATGCTTTTAAATACTTATATAAGTGTCTAGCATACCTATTTAAAAAATATAAAAAATTCTAATGCTTGCATATACATATATAAAATAAAACAGTTAAAATTATCTATTAATCATAATGAAATACTCCCAATTAAAAAGCTATTTGGTTAGTTTATACGTTGCGCCTTAAGGTAAACTAGAAAATGTAATTTACAGATTGGCTTGTACGGTAAAAACATGATAAGTACAATAAATGGAGTTATAACTTGGTAATTACTTCATTTACCTATGTATAGCAGGTGCACTTACAGTAGATATTTATTGAGTAAGATACATACTACTTAAATAAGTAGGGTGCATGTACAATGGTATTTAACCATCTTTAGCAAATGAAATTAATGCAAGAGAAGGTAGGTATACTACATAGCAGAATAGACAAGGATTAGATAACTATGAACATGGATTGAGGAAATACCGTTTTTTGAGCCAGAGATCACGGAGAATTTTGAGTGGGCTGATGGAGCTTCGGGCGTAGATGGTTGCAAGCCGAGCGAGGAGAAAGCTGTTTTCACCACGTCTCAAACCTGTCTTTGTAAAGGAAAAAGAAAGACAAAAATAGGGGAAATCATGCCAAGAACAATCTCAGGGAAGCTTAACTTGTGCACATTAAATGTACAATTATTTTATGTATTTATCCTTTATGTTTAATTGTTTCGAAATAATTGACTGACAATAATAATCTGAATAATAAATGTTTAAGTGTAATTAACTAATTAAATATGTATGGCCTATTTAATCTTTGAATTTTCAAATTACCTAAATTACTAAATAGCTTATATTTACACCTAAAATTAGTTATAGATAACTTATTCATAGATATAGATAATTTATAATTATAGATATAGTATTCGGTAAATAATTTTAGAAAGTAAATAAAAAGGTAAAAATGAACTCAAGTGCTTTTACAGAGGCTGTTTGTGTTAAAAGTTTGTTAGTGTGCTTGAGCTTGTGGTTATTAAAATATGAGAGAAATGAAAACTAATATTTAACATACCTGATGAAGACCAGCCCTATAGCTTTCACCACCGCTGGTTCCCTGACCATCCCCATTTTCCACGTCCGTTCGAGCCTCATCGTACATTTCGTCTTCGTAGTCCTCCTCAAGGAGCGGAGGCAATGGACCGAGTCTCGAAACGCCTAATTAAATACATTTGAGCTTTACTCCAATGATCCTTTTGTGAAATTTGGTATTTACTCAAAGTCTCGACATAAATACTACATAGTATTCAGCATTTAACCGACCTACTGACTTCGAACATTCAGTCGAGTATACAAGAGTAAATAATGTAAAAGTAATTAGTATAATTTGGACTCACTGTATGTGTTATCTTGGATTTGGCTAGGGAATCTGAAATTGAAGTCTGACTCGAAATCTTCTTCGAATAAATCCTCCTCGTCTTCGTCATCGTCATCGAAAGTAAACCTGGCTTTTGATCTTGGAAGGGCTCTGGAAAAATCTGGTTGAGCTGACTCCTCTGTTTCGATCTTCTCGAGACTCTCATAAGTTCCATATCTGTTCATCGTCGCGACACTACAGTGGGAAAGTTCCTCTTCGTCCTCGTCAAAATTGTAATCTTCGTCGTCGCCATAATTCTCAGCCGTTGAGTCATTGGATTCGACCCGGATGAATTCCTTGGTCTTTTCCAAAGGAACTTCAAGTGAGTCTTCTTCCACGTCATCGTCAATGGCATCAAAACTCTCATCTTTCTTCATCCCGTTTATAAGAGTTCGATTCCCATTGCAAAGAATGACACTTTCCTCGTCTTCGTCGCTCTCGTTCTTAACAGGGGACTCTTTGGTCACGACGATTTCCGGCCGTCTTACAAAGCCCGTGGACGTCGAGGCATGAGAAACAGAAGGGAGTTTAGAGGGCCCGTGAGGAAAGCCGCTAAACATGGCACCTTTCGAGGAATTAGACTGGGATGAATTAATAACGGGGTAGGCTGACGTAGAAGCCATGGGGAGTTCTTCCCTTGAACTCGAATAACCCGCGAGATCACTCGAAGATGAAGAAGACCACGAAGGGTCAGTCGTCCCATTTTCTGCAGCAGGTGAAGCCGAAGCTGCATCTGACGAAGTCGAGTCGTCTGAAGACTCAACTCGTTCAACCCGGGCTGTCTTTTCCTTTTCTAGCCTCGTGTATAAAACCCGCTCACAGGGCCTAATTGGTTCGGGCGGATCGGGGATTGTTGAATGGACAGTTCCGCCTTGGACGATCCTCACAAGAAGCGGCTCATTGCAATTAAAGGACGTTTGAGCTCTGCCTTCGCTCAAGGTAATTAAACCGGATTCATTTTTATTTAAATGTTTAAGTTCGCGCATTTGTTGGTTGGAGTGGAAAAAGGCCTCTCTTCGTTCCGCCATGAGAGTTCTAAATGACTTTTCCGGGAGACGCGAGGCCCAAAGGAAACTCAATTCCTCGTCGTCTTCCGTTCCGATCCCGACATCCACTTTGCTTCCGTTGCTCGTCATGTTGATGTTCGTCATGCTGGTGGAGACGGTCACGAGAGCCGTTTTGCTTTTTTCCTCCCTTTGATCCTTCTCATCTTTCACACTTGAGGGGATTTCTTGCTTTGTGAAAATAATCGGAATTTCCTCTTGTTCGATGAGCGGGGGTTGTAAAGGGCCAATTGGGAGCTCAGACCCGTCGGCCGGAGTCACGTTTCTCGAGATGGGGATATTTGTATGGTCGTTGTCGCTGCAGTTTGAGCTATTTGAAGGAATGGAACAACTCATCGTCGTGTCCTCCAAATTTGAGAGGGTTCGGTTCTGGTCCGTGTTCTCATCAGAAATTCCCGAGTCGTTCGAGGAGTCTTCAGGGGACCTGTGAAGATGAACCACACATTGGTGAAGTTCAAGGCATCGGATGGAAGAGTCATCTTCTAAATCTTCCAAATGATCTTCTTTGGTCTCTTTAATACGAAATTGAGAATTCCTTCGCGGGGCTTCCCAACTCTCTCTTTCCTTCTCTTCTTCCTCCGCCTGCTTGCCATTTTCAATTATGATTTCCTTGGTCGTGTTTTTCTGGTTGTTGTTTTGCTCGAGCAGACTCGAGGAATTGTTTTCCTTGTAGAGAATGCCATAGTCAGTATTGGTCTTGGGGAGTTGTGGATTAATGAAAGTCCGATGGGTGGGGAGGGGCGACGTTGTGTAGTAGTAGGGAGCCACGAGAGTTTTCACATCTCCGGTTTCATTCCCTAAATTCTTAATGAAAGATCTTCTATCTCGCGGGGTGATGCCGAAGAGTTCCGGGTAGTCTTTACGGACTTTTTGATCAAACAGCACTCGACGACGGGTTTTCTCGGAACTCGTTTCTAAAAGCCTTTGTGTTGTCGGCCCAACGAGCGGATTGGGGATTTCTTCCATGAGGGAAGAATGAGATCTCTCCGGATATTTCTGACTATCCAGTCTGGATCTAAAGCTATTATTATTATTATTATTATTCACCTGACTCGTCCTTAAATTTTCAATGAGCATCGCGTCGGCATCGTTGAGCCCCATTAATCGTTTGACTGGATATGGGCTGTTTTGATAGTTTTTGAGTTTTATTACATCCGTTGCTGAGCCATTCAACGAGGACTTTTCTTTTGAAAGGAGGGGAAGAGTCGACGGAGCGGGTGAATGGGCCTCTTGATGCGACTTTAGATACGAATTTGTCACGATTTTAGAGCCTGACTTTTCTTTTGAGAAAAAGCCCTTGGGTTGCCCGGCGTTCTCAGGTGAAGATAATGAGGTGGCCCTTGCTCCCGCGTCCTTCGAATTTTTCCTTTCATCTCCTGGTGACGGAGAAACAGTCGTTGTCATCCCACAAGTCCTTGTCGATGATGAACTCGACTGTGGAGAATAAAGTTTTTCTTTGGGCGGCGAGAAACATTGCGGAGTCTCCTTCAAAACTTCGGGTTCGTTGGTCTCTAATTGAATTCCACTAACCCGTTTGACCACTGCCAGGGAAGAAGCTTCTGTTTGGGAATGTAAAGTTTCTTTTTTAACTTCCTCCTTTTGAACTCCTCCGATGGAAGAAACTTCTCTTTTATTATTGTTCTCTTTTGTTTCATCCCTTTGAGCCTTATTTACATTTTTGAGATGAAAGTCCTTATGGCTAGGAGAATTCCGATGTTGGTGCAGTTGATCTTTGGAGTTACATGGGGGCTGGGAAGGTTGACTTGAGGAGGATTGTCCATTAGCCTTTGAGTGACCAGAATCCTGAATGTGAATTGGAGAATGAATTTCTTTATTTTTGCTCCCTTTGATGGGGGAGTCCATGGGGCCGGTGACGTAAGTCGATTTGAGTGCGGCTTGTGGAGAAGTGCCTTTCGAGAGGGCCGAGACGAGATCGGACAATTTTCCGGAATTACCTAATGAACTCATTGGGTCCATCTTTGAAGCATGGGAATGATGGTGATAATGACCACCGCTTGACTTTGACATTGAATTAGAATGAACTTTCTCCCCCTCACTCGCCTGTTTCTGACTGTTGTGGTTCCCCATTTTCTCATAGGACGGAGAGTCTTTCTGACCTGATGAAGTTGTTCCGGATCCTGGTGGCACTGTTGGAGGAGTTTGCGGGGACAAACTTGCGGATTTAACTTGTGGCAATACTTTATTTAAATTTCCTTCTGCTTTGGCTTCACAGGGGTCTAATTGCTTTGGATCAGGTACGCAGACAACTCTCGTGGCATTTAGATTACTCTTCGCTTGAGTTCCGCCAGTTTCAGTTTTACTCCCATTTCTGGTTCCCTCAACGAGAGTGACGGATTTGCCGGGAGACACGGAGATCTTGACATTTGTTATTAAATTATTGTTTGACGATGGAGAGTCATTTTTGCTCTTTGTGGTTATCGATTGCTTGATCTCGTTGATGTTAATTGATGAACACTTGGTCGTTACATGAGTACTTTCATTGAGAGGGATACTTTGGGCCTCTGGTTGAACTTGAGGGGGTCGTGGGGAAAGTTCAATTTCAAGGTGCTTTTGCGGAGACTCTTTTTCCAATCCGCCTTTACCCCCTGTTGGTCTGCAAGTGTTTTCTAGCTTCTTTTCTTGTAGTTTGAGGAGAACTTTGGAAATTTCCTGTAATGGTTCCTTTGAGCTTTGGGTTGATTCGGGAGCTTCAAAGTCGTCTGGCCCTTCGGGACTTGTTGGAAATTTCTCACAGAATTCCGAAATGGAGAAATTTGATGAGGAGGATTTGGACAATCGAGTGTTGAGCGTGATTCTGTTATTGAATAATAAAGCAAATGTTCTTTTGATTGCACGAAGTTTCAAATAAACTACATATTTATATTTGGGTATTAAAAACAAAGGCCCTTTAATAAAGCATGTAGTCATGTAGTGAATAATATTCCATTCATTCATTTTTAGGTATTTCTTTTCGGATTGTTAGTAATGAGGAAGTAGAGTTTTATAAATTCGTCAAATTATTTCACTTAATGAAATCTAAATATAACATGGCATGATCAATTGTTGACATATATAATCATAATTGAAATTTTCAATTCGATAGTTTAATCAGCATTACCACTAAATATAAAAAAGAATAATTAAAATGAATGAGAAAGGTGAAAGTTTTAAAAGAAAGAAAATATAAAAGAAGGAAGTAGGACAAAGTTAAAATAATTTACGTTCTTTAGCTCAAAATGATAATTAAAACTAACAAAAGAAAAACTTCATGATTTCAATCAAGGAAGTATATTTCGATTTCCGTATTTGCCTCGGAAGCAATTTAAAAGTTGGAGAGCGAAAACAAATATACTTATTTCCCACTGCCCTCATTTAAATCACAATATATAATGAAAAATGGGAAGGTGACTGAACTCTCAGAATTTGCCAGCAAAAACAATCCGAATCACAACAAAAGATCCAAAATCTCGTTAAATGTACACAAAACTTGACAAAATTGACAAAAGAAGGCCGTCTCCTTTGGATTAGCCTACTTCAATTCAATTTATATTTACTTATTTGTTTGTTGGTTGAGGATCTTTGAGTCTCTGACTTAACCTCAAATTCACAATCACACAATTGAGTTGGAAATTGAAATTGAAGCTCAAAACGTTTCTCTTATGCAATAAATAAGTTCAAACAGGAATACAAGGAAAGAAAGGGTATGAGATTGGGGGATCAAAAGAAATTTCCCTGCGTTGGCGGTGATGAACAAAATCCCCAAACCAAGAATGTGGATTAAAAAGGGTTCTTTTGTTTAATAAAGGAGCTTAACAGTTAGTATAAATAAAACCATTAAAACTTGTATAACACCGCGGAGCAATAATGGGGGTGTAAGTAGGTCGACTTACATTTGACGTTGTAAGAGAAGTTTCCAGACGCTCTTGAGTTGCGGATTGGAAGTTCGGAGGACAATCTGGTGAGACTTCTGTTTCCTGTAAATTGGCAGCAGTTTATCGAACCTATGATGTGTCTGGGGATGTTCTGGTCCAAACAGCAGCCGAAACTCGTTTTCTAAGAGAACAAAGACATTTACTTGTTAGTATGAGACACATTTAATTTTCTTTAGTCTTTGTCTCCATCAGTTGCAATTAGCGGGGTTCAAAAGAACCTTTGAAAAACCATTCCAGACGAATCTCGCTGTGCCAAATATTTTAGCTAATATACAAAAGTCTTGAAATAAATTGAATGTTCAAAGAGATTCAAAGGCACAAGAGAAAGTCCATGAGGAAGTTTGGTTTCAAATTTCCTTTGACTCCTTTGAATCTATTCCCTTATTTAATAGCTTTTAAATATTTAATAATAAATAAGTATAATAAATGTATATTTTATTAAACATGGAATTTCATAACATCAATTGAATAGCATTTAACCTAACAAAGAAGTTACACGTGAGCCTGATGAACTCAATTCTTAATATAATTTTTGTATAAAATGTGAATAATGGTCAAACATTGTTATTATATAAAATAATTAAAACAAGACAAGGCACAAGTTTCATTGAGGCTAAATGATTTAAGATTTGAATGGAAAATAAAGACTGGCTCATTATTCAATGTAAAATTAAATTAACTCATTTCGTAATCATCTCATAGGCAATACTAGCGTTTTCTCATTACAGAACATTTTAAGAGAATGATATTTATTATCGAAAGTGAATTAATCTGGGAATTATATCAATTAAATGAAATTCAAACTTACCGTGTTTCTTGGGGAGGTTGAAGTGTAGCGTGACAACGTCTTCAAGTCTTATTGGTGGTTCCTTTACAAAAAATACTCTATCGCGAGTTGTATGGGATGTCAAAACGACAATGTCGGTGAACAGGAACGCCCAAACGGGTGCCCAAGAACCATCGGATTCTCTTCGGAACAACCGGCTTCCGAACAACCACTTTCGTCCTTTCTCACTCACTTTTAAAGCCTGTCAAATAGAATAAATAGAATAATATAAATAAATAATTCCATACTTGTAAGCATAAAAATCAAACTATTTAATTTGTTCAAGATGATCAATATAAATAATATCAATACTTACATAATATTTATATCAATTCTCAGTATATTAGTGAGTTGTATTTTATCTATACATCTTATTTGATATTCTACTTTAGTCATTTCAAAATGGATATATTGATTATTTCTCTTGTATTGGAATAAACAGGAAAATTAACAAATGTTCAAATGTCCATCAAAGTCAACATTAATAATTAAGGATAAAATTACGTATAAGAGAAATATGTATATTTGCATTTAAGATAATATCTTAAAATAGCAGGCAAAGTGTCGAATTAGATAAGGTTGTGTAAGCAAAACAAAACTAACAATCTTATTTCATTAAAAAAAAATACGCATATTAATCGCAATACCTATGTATACGGATGCTTCCTTTTTTTCTTTTGAGAATATTTTAAATATTTGTACTTTGATGATCAAAATGTTTAAATGAGCTCTTATTTCTTTGTTATGCCGTCATGTATAAGTACCTACCATATAAAATTTGAATTTATAAAACATTGAATCTTGCAATTAAAAATAAAAATAGTTTTGCAGGAAATGTGAAACTTTTGATGGGTGGAGAAATTAAAAAGCTCCAACTTTCAAAAGTGAATTAGTTAACTTTAATAAAGACGCAGATATTCCTGGTTATAACAAGTATGTAACATAGTTGTAATAAATTGCATTTCAACCAAGTTTTACAGTAAATATCAACAAAACAAAATTGCTTACATATGCGAGTTGTAAAATTGCAAACTCATACAGTTATTTCACTAACTTCAAAAGTAAAAGTTAACTTTCTATTCCTTCAGTGGCAGTGTGAGCGAGAGAAGTTCAATATAAAAACTAGTGAAAAGTATCTGTTTTAACTTGAAGTAGGTTTGAGTGCTCAGAGAGCTTCCGTACTTACTTCAAGAAATCGATTTGAATGAGACCAATTTCAATTTCCGAACTCACCTCAATATAACTCGCTTTGTCTATTCCACTCAAGAAAGCTATAGCAAGCCATATAAAAACATCCCTGTCTTTCTCGTGTACAAAACTTAAACTTTATCTCATATGCCTACTTTCATATAAAAACCCTATTTAACTAAACTCAGCATGAAAAGCCCTCTATGTATAGTTATATTATGTAGGTAAATATGCAATGTAGATAGTGAATATATTCATTTATTCCATCTACTTACTTAAACGTCCTAGCGCGTTCGTTTTATTATCGTGAGATGCCCTCGAGCATAATAAACACTGGTGCATCATGTGAGCATGCAGCATGAATATAGACCTACGCTTGATTTCATTTTATCTGAGAACTACGAACATTTTCATATGTCGATAATTATCGATAGTCGGTCTACGAGAGGATTATTGATTTAAATACAACGCAATTCACATACTAAATATCGAACACGATTCATTAATTTTGACTACATTTAAATAATAAACTTAATAATGATAAACTTATTCCATATTTCTTTGTAAGCGTGCTTTGAATTCATGACTGTTTTCCTATTCTTATTTACCTACTCAGATGGATTTTCAATATTAATTTTATTTGCTAGTTAAATATTTTAATAAACAAAACAAATTCATTTGAATTGTCAATCAAAGAGTTAAGATGTATTTATTAACTTACTTCAAATTTTGTGGAAACGAGGCGTTTCTCCAAATCTCGGACGGATAGAAGAGGATTCTTCTTCATGTTAATATGAGAAATGGGTTCCATGTAGTCTGTTTCGCAAACAATATCCGCATAACATTCCTAAAAAATCAAAATTAGAAAATATTCGGTTTAATAATTTTAAAGCTATTAACATTCAAATAGTGAATTTTGCTTTGCTTCAATGAAATGCTTTTCGGGTACTTTTAATTGCGTTCCAATGTCGCTCCATTCGTCAAAGTTGTGAGAAATTTCTTCACAGATTTCACAAAGATTTCTCAAATGCTGAAAAAAAGAAAACTTCAATGATTTCTTTTAATTAGGTTTTATCAAGGATTATTTTATTGATATTTACAATTGGACGTTGAATGTGAGAGTCTTAAACTAAACTAACAATGTGGGTGTTGGAGAAAGTGGAATTGTTTGCTCTTTAATTGAATGAAACCTCGAATCACTCTTTCAACAGAAGCACCTCTTGCCCCAGATAGAAAAGCACTATTTCTTTCCCTCTTCTTCTCTTTTCATTCTTTTCAGCTTGTTTAGCCTACTTTCTCTCTCATTTAGAGACTTAGGATTTATGCTACCAAAGTCCAGCAATTTGAATTGTCACTTCTTTCACTTAAGACCACAAGTTTGAACTTAGTCAAATAAAGACGCCCACAGAACGGACAAATTCATGCTCAAAATTACGTTCCATTCATATTTGAACATCACTGGGGTAAAGATCTATTTTAATGAAAGTGTGTTAAATGCGTGGGTTTTAATGAAATAAAATTTCCTTATCGTTTCCTACTTTAATTAGAAATATCAAATAAACTTTTTTATTGTTTGTTTCTCATTTTTATTCTACCTATTTATTATGAATATTTTGGATTTTAATACATTCGACAATAATCCAAAAATTAAATGATTAAATTAAAATTTCTATTAATTTTAGAAAAAGGAAATGAGAGAAGATAATAATATTATCTTGCAAAAATTATTGATTTGGTTAAAACTAAAAAAAAGATGAATTGCATTTTCGACCGCATAATTTATTTCTGCAAACTTTGAAATACTCTTTAGCATAATATAATATGGAATGAAGATTGAACTTTCTTGAAAAGTAGCAATAAATCTGCAAGGAAATCTCTAGAGATATATAATAGAGCTTTTCAAGATTCCAAATCCACTTCTTTCCATAAGGAACAACGTTGAGGTTGCAAAGCTTTAAAAATGGTTTTGTCTTTGTTTGAACATTGAAAAAGTCAAAGAAAATCTCAATTTATAGAACAATTTGATTTTG